>CBVK0102308853.1:0-11884 GCA_900067695.1 Picea abies
TAACCTTCTCCAAGTGTGAACAGGGACCCTTTTAGGGTTTATTTAGGTCATTAACCCACCGATTTTGCAGATCCGGCTCTGATTTGAGAGTCAAATCATCTTGGGGGCCGGTCCGTAGGCGGTTGGGAGGCCGACCTATTCAACTAATGCACCGTATTAGCAGATGTGTGGGTTTTTGTGTTGACAGCCGCGCGTCGAGCGCGCATGCGCTAATAACACGTTTTTGTCCCACGCATGCGCGCGCATCAAACTGTTGTAAAGCGCCCTTCAATTTTTGGTTACTTTGTATAGTTTTTGGCCCTTCTGGAGTGCTGTGAAATTAATTCAGTGCCATGAATGACTTCATTGTTGTTTTGATGATGTGGAGTTCTTTTCGCCATGTGCAGACGAAATTTCAGTGATAACACCAAGGTTTGGAGAAGTGATACTCTAGAGTATTTGAGTTGTAGGTTGCTTGAGTCGAGAAATCCTAGAGGGTCGGAGTTAATCTCGACCATTGGTCGGGAGATGACACGTGGAGGAAAGAGGGGGGATCTCTGGTGAGTCATCACTTCGAGATATTTGTAGAGAGTTTCTTTCGAAACCGTTTAAGCTCGGATTCCCGGAGCTCCTATCCATCGTAGATCTAAACAAGGAATGAGGTCCATTGATCTGTACATTCTCCGAGTATTCGGATAATTGGCATTGAGGCGAAATGTATTGTAATTAAGGCATATCCTCTGAAGCCCCGAAAGTTTGAAGCACAGGGTAAGAACCTAGTTGTTAGCATTGGGCACAGCCCATAGTCATATGAATTTGGGGGCCGAAGAAAAGGGGTTAGCACCCAAATTTTGTTTTAAAGAACAAGAAAGGGCTTAGAGAAGGAGCCCGTGGAATTTTTAATTGTACAGAGCTACACATAAATAAGTAAGGAACGCATGTAAACTTGAATAAGGGATCCATCACGGATCCAAGATCTAAGTCGAATCTGAGTTGGAAGAATCCATGTACATGATTGCACCATTGAAAAGACAAATTGTTCAAGTATTCATAACTTCCTACTCAAAACTCAGAATTGAGCATGGAAACAAGCATTGGAAAGGTCTTGAACGGTAGAAGATAATTATTCACCCATGAATTGGATTTAAATAGTCAATTTCTTAGGAAATCAACAAAAAAATATATCGTTAATCATAATGGTTCATGTTTTCATGAAATTATTGAGAACAGTTAGCCTAACAAAGTTCTATTGGCTGCACATTTTTTGCAGAGTTAACAGTTGTCAGATTAGAATCAGCATAGAGTGAAGAGTGATGGATGATACATAAGAGTATACAATAAAGAGGATGAAATCAGAGGGATGAATGTCCAGTTGGGTATGGAAGGAACCAACTCCAATGGACATGGAGGAAAGGAGAAAGACATAAATACGGCTGAGACCCTCAGAAAATTGCAGATAGATGTCCAGAGCCACAAAGTTGATAATGAGAGTCTTATGAAGGCCATGGAACAACAAGAAGATTTCAATATGAAGTTAATGAAAATACCAGACAAAATTGAAAATAAGTTGGATAAGGAGAGTGGCTACAACAAATTAGGAAGCCACGGGACCCCTGAGGGAAAAGGAAGATCAAGGAGTGGTAGCAGACATCACCATCACTCCCAAAAACATTCCAATAGGAGAGCACACAGTAGATCAATTCCATCCCCTATCAGGAAGCATCATAGGATATCTGGGGTGGATGAATTGAAAGGAAAAATGAACAAGATCAAACCTCTTACTTTTGATGGTGAACATAAGAAGGATGAAGATGATGAGACATGGTTGCTAGGCATGAGGAAGTACTTCCAATTGAATAATTGTTCTTCTCATGCAGAGGGGAGAATTTCTATCTACCAGTTGAAAGGAAAGGCATCCATGTGGTGGGATCAGCTTGTGCAAGTCCAGCACCTCAGAGAGAAAAATGTGACTTGGAAGGAATTCAAGAAGCATTTTGAGAAGAAATACCTAACCAAGGGGTATTATGACAAAAAGTTGAAAGAGTTCTTTGAAATCAAACTAGGAAGAATGACTATTGATGAATATGAAAGGATATTTTTAAAATTGTTGAAGTATGTCTCCTTCATCAAGGATGAGATAGTGAAGATTCAGAGGTAACTGAGTGGGCAGCCATTCTTCATCAGTGATAAAATCCAATATGATGATCCCAATACTTTGGAGGAAACCATAAGGAGAGAAAAGTGTTTATATGATCAACATAAAGGAAATCCTACTGAATACTTGGGAGGACAAGAAGAATTTCAAGAGGGAACAGAGGCAGAAGGAGAACAAGCCACCCTTTTTCAAAAACAGTCCTCAAGGACAACCATCTTTTAGAGAGCAAAAAATGGTTGAGGTAGGAGGGAAAATGCCAAGGCAGACACCCATTCAATGTTGGGGCTATAAAGGAGACCATAAGTATAGAGATTGTCTTCAAAAAAGTGATAAAGTGAGAGTTGTCCACAACGTACAGCAAGAAGAAATAGTGGAGGACATAGGCATAAGTGTACATAGGATATATGCATCCCTAGAAAACAAGCAAGTTGAGTTTCAATCACACGTGATTGAAGTTGAAGGTATGATCAATAACCATTCCTTTACTATTTTAATAGATTTGGGATCTATTCATAGCTATATAGATCCTAAGGTAGTGGAAAGATTGTTTTTTCCAAGAAGCAAGCATGAGAAATCTTGGCTGGTACAGTTGGCTACAGGATCCAAGAGAAAATTTGTTGAGTTGGTTAAATCATTTCCAGTGGACATGAATGGGCTAAGTACCAAGGAAAATTTGCACATCCTGCCATTGGGTTCATATGACTATCTAATTGGTATAGATTGGTTGGACCAACACCATGTTGTCTTAGACTTTCATAACAAATAATTTACTTGCCTGGATGGGGAAGGGAACCCAAGAAAATTCCAATGAATTCTGTGGGTAGTTATTGTCTGAGAGATCTCAGCAATGTAGATGAACAAGTGTTACAGGAAGGGCAGCCAAATATTTGAATCTCATATGGAGGAATCACCTAAGGATAAGGTGCCAAATATGGAGGATCACTCAGTCCTAAAATATTTTGAGGTTGTGTTCAAGGAGATACTAGGACTACCCCCAAAGAGAGATATTGATTTCTCTATAAATTTTCATTTCTCTATAAATTTGATTCCTGGAGGAGCTCTAGTATCAAAGACTCCCTACATAATGAGTACACCAGAGCTAAAGGAGTTGTAAATTCAGCTCGAAGAGATTCTGAATAAGGGGTATATACACCCAAGTGTGTCACCTTGGGGTGCCCTAGTCTTGTTTGTGAAGAATAAAGATGGTACATTGAGATTGTGCATCGATTTCAGACAATTGAACAAGGTAACTATAGATAACAAGTATCCTTTGCCAAGGATCGATGATATCTTTGATCAGTTTAAGGATGCAAGGATATTCTCAAATATTGATCTCAGGTTAGGATATCAACAAGTAAGGATTAGAGATGAAGACATCAGTAAGACCGCCTTCAAGACAAGGTATGGTCATCATGAATTCACAGTGGTTCCATTTGGGTTATCAAATGCACCAGTTGTTTTCATGTGCTTAATGAGTGGTGTTTTCAGGGAATATTTAGACAATTTTGTCATTTTATTTTTGGATGACATCCTTGTATATTCCAAGTCTAAATAAGAACATTAGCATCATTTGAGGATGGTGTTACAAGTGATAAGAGAGCACCAGTTGTATGCCAAATTGAGCAAGTGTTCATTTTATCAAAACCGAATTCACTATTTGGGGCATATCATATCCGAAGAAAGGATAGCAGTGGACCTTGAAACGATTGAGGCCATTAAAGGGTGGACAACACCAAAGAATGCGACCGAAGTTATATCCTTCATGGGTCTAGTTGAATACTAAAGAAGATTCATTGTAGGGTTTTCAAGAATTTCTCACCCAATCACTTCCTTGCAAATGAAGGGGCGAAGTTTCAATGGACAGGAGAGTGTGAAAAGAGATTCCAGCAATTGAAGCATATGTTAACTAGTGATCCAATTCTAAGGATTGTTGATCCGAATGAAGATTTTGTGGTTTGCACCAATGCATGCAAAGAATTACTTGGTGGAGTCCTCAGTCAGAATGTGTTTGTGATATGTTTTGAATCCAGAAAATTGAAAGAGCATGAAAGTCTCTATTCCACTCATGATTTGGAGTTGGAAGCCATAGTGCATTCCTTGAAGAAGTGGAGGCACTACCTCATGGGAAAGAGGTTTGAGCTGAGGATAGACCATAATGGTATGAAATATTTGTTTGATCGAACAACTTTGAATGTTAGGCAGAGCATATGGTTGGAATTCCTCTGTGAGTATGACTTTGGTATCAAGCACATCAAAGGAAAAGAGAACAAAGTGGTTGATGCACTTAGCGGGAGAGTGAATGAACTGCATGCTATAGCCATTATCATGTATCAGACTGATCTTAAAGGCATAATTTCTAAGGCTGAAAAAGTAGATTTGCAATACATGGAATTGGTAACAAAATTACAACAAGGTAAAATGCAACAGCCAGTTGAAGATTATGAAGTGGGAATTGATGGAATTCTCTTGTACAGGAACATAATTTATGTACCCAATTCTCATGAATTGAGGAGTATGATTTTAAAAGAGATGCATAATGTACCTTATGTTAGACACTCAGGATATCAGAAAATAGTTGCAGCAGTCAAGAGCAAATATTATTGGCCAGGCATGAAGAGGGAGACTGTTGAATACATTTCTAAATGCTTGGAGTGTCAAAGGGTCAAGATTGAGCAAAGACACCCAGTTGGGTTGTTGCAGTCATTTTCCATTCCTGAGTGGAAGTGGGAAGTGGTGACAATGGATTTCATCACCAAATTTCCCAGAACAAGCAAGAAACATGATGTTATCATGGTGGTGGTGGACAAGCTTACTAAAGCTACCCATTTCATTCCCATGAAGGTTACTCACAAGGCAACCAATTTTTTTGATATCTATATGAGGGAATTAGAACGCTTCCATGGCATACCCAAGATAATTGTGTCTTACAGAGACCCAAAGTTTACCTCAAAGTTCTAGAAGGGATTCTTCAAAGGGTTCGGAACAAATTTGAACTTCAACACAACTTATCATCCTGAGACTGATGGGAAAATAGAAAGGGTGAACCAAGTGATAAAGGATATGATAAGGATGCATGTGATGGAAAAACCATCTAAATGGGAATATTATCTACACTTGGTAGAATTTTCCTACAACAATGGGTATCAAGCATCATTGAAGATGAGCCCATTTGAGGCATTTTATGGCATAAAGTGAAACACACCAATAAGTTGGGACAACCCAGTTGATAGAGCAGTGGTTGGGCCAGAGTTGCTCAAGGAAATGGAAGAGAAAATGTTGAAGATAAAACATAATTTAAAGGTTGCCCAAGATAGGCAGAAAAGCTACGCTGACAAGGGTAGAACTCACAGAGAATTTAAAGTGGGGATCATGTTTTCTTTAAGGTGAAGGCCAACAAAAGTTTCCTGAAGTTGGGAAAATGTTCCAAGTTGGAAACCAGATATTGTGGGCCATTTGAAATCCTAGAGAGGATTGGACCAGTAGCTTATATGATTGCATTTCCTGCATCTATGTCTATACATAATGTATTCCATGTATCATTGCTTAAGAAATATATACCTGATGTTAATCATGTTATTGATTGGAATGTGATTCAGGTGGAGCAAGAAAGCACTTTTCAAGTGCATCTAGTATGCATTCTAGACCAGAAAATCAAACAGCTCCAGAATCGAGTCATATGGCTTGTAAAGGTCCAATGGACCTGGTATGGTCCTGAGGACGCAACTTGGGAGCATGAAGATGTTATACAGGAAAAATACCTGCATATTTTTTAAGATTTTGGAAATCTTGTTGATGTTATGTAAGTAAGATGCACTGAGGACAATGCATAAATAAGGGGAGGGGATCATAATACCCCAAGGCCGAGCCCCTCCTGAATCGTAATTATGTTTATAGGTTGGTGAGCCAAGTGTTTATAAGTTGGAAGGATTATGTGTTTATTAGGCTAGAGAGCCTAGATACTAAGGTCAGTGAGCCTAATTTTGTATATGTAATTATGCATATCATTAATAAAAATACATTGTTGTGTGTAGACTAACCATGAAGAAAGAGTTATGGGGGACTAAGCTCCACTAGGAATGGAAAGGGAAGGGGGTTGAGAAGCTAGGAAAAAGGGGCTAAGCTTGAGGTCTTAACCCAGGGGAATATTATAATGTATTTCTTAAATTACTAAAGTTTGGGAAATAAACCTTGTTATCCTAAGTTCCTTTAGGGAGAGGAATTAACTCCAAGTGGAGAGGAAGGAGCTCCTGGAGAGCCATGTGTCATCCAGGAAGCATGCAGTTTTATGGGGGAAAAGCATGTGGTTTGAAGAGGTGGGTTTTCAGGCTCGTGGGTTGAAGAAGCAGGTTGTTAGACATGTGAGAAACTCTCTCCAGGTGAGAGAGATTGTTGGGGAAGTGATTTCTCCTGGAGGGAGTTCAACAGCATCTATAGAGATCTGAGAATTCCTGATCTAACTTGTTGTTGAATCCCTTGAAGGGAAGTGGAGCAGTCGATGGAATGTGAAACAATGAAGGTGTATATTCCTGGTGTGGGACATGAATGTGGGGAATGAGAGTCTGTGAGCGGTGGGCGTAAGTAGGCTAATTGGAGGGAATCCTTCATGTTGCATTGTGCATCTTTTCATAGTCTCAGCCTAGCCTAGGATATCCTTTACCTTGGGTGGAGTTTAGTCTCAACTCGAGGGTGACCTACTATTGATAGCTTGGAGAAGCGTGGTTTAAGGCTAGGAGTTTCATGGAAGGTCTGCACACAGTTGGTGGTCTTCTCAAAAAAATATAAGTACCAATTCTATCTTAATTTTACATGCTATGTTTAAATGTTGTGTTTAGGTACATCTCTGAAGTTTATCAGAATTGTCTGTGTTTATTGCATGTATTTGTTTATTGTCACTTTCACATGAATCTGTGTATGAGAATAATGTCTATATATGTTACATTTGCATTGTGTGTGTGTGTGAGTGTGTGTGTGTGTCAGAGTTTGGACAGAGTAGAGAGAGCTTTTGGTAGCATTCCTAGTCCTGGGATCATCATGTTGAGATTGTGTACCTTGGGAGGTGTTCCCCATGTGTTTTTGATCTCCTAAACACATGTGGGAAGTACTATGTACTTTGTGCCTTGTACTTTATGTCTAATTTCACTTTGACTCAGGAGATTTAAGTCAAAAGTGAAATTTGGTCATTTATGCCTAAAATGACTATTAATTCACTTTGTGGGTGAATTAGGAGACATAAATTGAACTTAGGGAACTTAACCCAAAGTGGGTTTGAGAGTGAGATTATTGTGGGATGATCTCAACCTTTGATTAGACTTGAGATGGGATGATCTCAACCATACATCATTTAGGTTTCCTTATGGAGGTTCAAGAGGGGTGCAAAGGAGGAGTAAGAGATCATGCACTCATTTGTTGACTTGGAGAGTTTGAGAGAGAGCATGAGAATGAGGTTTCAAGCATATTGTCAGGCTATCTTGGGCGCTCCCTTCCATGGAGATAGCCAACAAGATTAGGGCCTTGTTTATTTAGTGGGGATGTTCTTTCTTGAAGGAGGGTGCACTTGGTGAGGAGGGTGTGTCATCAGCAGGGAGGACTTTCACATTGAAGTGAGGGTTGTTTTAGAGGGAGGATACTCATCAGTATCAGAGTATTGTGGAGGGGTTTCTTGATCAGAGCTTCCAGTTGGCTTCTAGATCCATTTCAATGGTCTTGTCAGCATTTATGGAAGGTGCACCATCCTAGGGCGCTCTTGCTTCAGTTGGACTAGTGTTGTAGCTTGGATCAAGTTGCTATTGTATCAAGTTCATCTATATATTGTACTTGTATTCCACCTTCCATTCTCCCTATATATACACTTATATTCATAACTGGTTTTCTTTCGGGGGGGGTTTATCGAGGGTCATGTTGACCAAAAATACCTGTGTTCATTTTCATGTATGTTAGAGTGTAGAACTATTGTATTTTCAGATGTAAATATCTCTAGGTGTGTTACATTTATTTTGGTATGCATGTACTAACCATTGGTGACTAAAACTACATGCTAGAGTGCCTAAATTGCTTATGTAACCGTAACAAATCAGCAAAGAAGTTCCTAAACTGTTGGCTATAATAAAATAGTAGAAAAACCTTCATTGACAATTGAAATTTAGAGCCAACTTGAGGTCAAAAACAAATCTAGTTGGCAGCTTGATAGGATTTGGAAAATCTTCATGGTATCAGAGCTTGGTGGCTGATTTCTGAGTAGTTTTGGACAACATATGAGTGGGTTGTTTTAGACACCTTCTTGGCAGATTTTATGGACAACCATTGACAGATTTTAGTGGCATCTTGTTGGCATATTTTTGTAGAGGGTTGTAGAGTATCTTGTGGACAGTTTCGTCAGTCTCTTTTCACACCTACGTGGTAGGAGTGAGGCTTATTTTTCACGACCTCTTTTCACACCTATATTGCTAGGAGTGAGGTTAGAGTTCTCTTTCCTCTTTTAACACCTATGTTGACAGGAGTGAGGCAGTGTTCCTTTGCAGTTGGAGCATCATTTGGAGTGCAATTTGGCAGTCATGTCATCATATTATATATGTGTGGAGGATAGTCTAGCTGGGGATAGAAACTGGTCGCCTTGGAAGACCAGGATTGTCTTTGTATTAGAAGACCTCGAACTATGGGACATAGTTGAGGTATTAATTCTTGTTCCCCTTGATACTGGTCTCATCTTGTTAGAAGAGTTCAGGAAGAGGAACAACAAGGAAAAGAGGACCATATGTGATGCAATGTTGGATCATATCATTCCCCATTTGACTAGGAAATCTTATGCATATGATATGTGGGAATCTCTATGTAAGCTTTATCAGAGCTCTAATGAGAACTGGAAGATGGTTCTTGATGATCGACTCAGGGGAATTTGCATGGTTAAGAGTGAGTCAGTGACTTCATTCCTTGGTTGATACACCTAGATCAAAGACGATATTGGAGCCCTTGGAGAGGTGGTGGAACCTAATTCTATGGTGAGGACAGCCTTAAACATATTTACCAAACCATGGGGTCCATTCGTTCGTGGAATTGTTTCCAGGGAGGTCATGCCCACATGGGAGAGGATGTGGGATGACTTCGTCCAGGAGGATACTAGACTTGTAGCAGAGGCCTATGGATAGCAACAGTAGTAGCAACAGTAGTGAGGTCAGGGTGATGAGTATCTTTCTCTTTGGACAAAGGGAAAGAAGAAGGTCGGTCTGGGAGGTCAGCAAGGTCCCACGTTTGGGGCCCCACCACAGGGAGGAGAGAGCAGCAGTGGTCAGAACAGAGATATGAGAAAAATGAAGTGCTTTGATTGTAAGAAGTTGGGGAATTATGTTGGACAGTGTCCCAATAGGAAGAAGAAGAGGGGTGGTACCACAACTACAAAAGAGGATGCATAGTTTCAGACTTAGTTCGAGAGAGTGTGTGCTTTCCTCATATGTTTCACTTCAGTTGAGAAGACACCCAGTGACTAGTATATTGATAGCAGGCCTTTGAGCCATATGACTGGACTCGAAGAGAATTTGATTGATCTCAGAGACACTGAGGACATGATGGAGATTTCTCTTGGAGATGACTCCTTGGTTAGAGTTGTTGGGATTGGCATTGTTACCTTTCAAAGAGATGGCATGCCACCTATATTGTTCAAGGATGTTCTCTATGTCCCTGGGTTGAAGAAGAATTTTATTTCAGTTTCTACCCTCCAGGATAGAGGTCTTGAGGTGTCCTTCAGAGGGACCGAGGTATTCATTCACCCTATGGGGTCCTCACTTGCATCAGGACAAGTGATTGGAGTGAGGGATGGTAAACTGTTGAAATTTCTTTTTCATCCTCTTCATGCATTGGCAGTGAGCAATGATAGCAATAGACAGACATGTGAGATATGGCATCGTAGGATGGCCCATTTACATCATGGAGCTCTCAGAGGACTGAGAGATTTTGTGACCAGAGTGCCATGAATCAATATAGAGCATCAAGATGTTTGCAGAGGGTGTGCACTTGGTAAGTTTACCAAGGCCTCGTTCCCCAGCAGTGACACCAGGTCCACTAGGATACTGGATTTAGTACACACGGATGTCTGTGGTCCCATGACTCAAAAATTCTTGAGTGGTTGTGAGTACTATATCACATTCATTGATGACTACTCAAGGAAGACCTGGATATATTTCCTGAATATGAGGAGTGAGGTCTTCAAATGGTTCCAAGAGTTCAGAGCTCTTGTGGAGAACCAATCTGGAAAGAGGATCAAGGTCTTGTGGTCAGATAACGGGGGAGCATATTCCTCCACACAGTTCATATAAATTTGTTCCTAGCATGACATTAGAAGATATATGACCGTACCATACAACCCCAAACAAAATGGGGTTGTGGAGAGGAAGAATTGGGTTATCACCGGTGCAGCAAGATCCATGTTGCACGATCAGTGTTTTCCTTTGTACTTATGGGAAGAGGTGAGTTCTACTGCAGTTTACCTGTAGAACATGATCCCCCACAGGATATTGGGGAAGATGACTCCTCATGAGGCCTTCACTAGTAGTAGGCTCGATGTCAAGCACATCAGGATCTTTGGGTGCTTGAACTTTTCTCATTTCCCCTCAAAGAAGAGGACAAAGCTAGACCCCACATCCCAGCAGGGGATTCTAGTTGGATACTCAGAGGTGTCCAAAGCCTATCATATCAACATTCCATCACTTACTAGGAGAGTGGTGGTGATCAAGGATGTCACATTTGAGGAGGATATGGATTTTTAGATATCTCTTGAGTCGAGAGTCATTTTTGAGGATGTTGCAGAGGCACCGATTGATGTCTAAGAGGGAGAATAGCCTCAAGTTTTAGGTACACCAATATCAGGGGTGATAGGGTTACCATGCACAACTTCAGGGTCACATTGAGAGGGGGAAAAGGCTTCAGGATCTCAGAGTGTTGAGACTATCCCTAAGGAAATTACTCTTGGGTAGAGAGACCTTACTTCTCCATTGACCACTTCATGGAAGAGGAGACCTAGATGGTTTNACCTTACTTCTCCATTGACCACTTCATGGAAGAGGAGACCTAGATGGTTTTAAGAGACCCTAAAGGATGCCAAGGAAAATGTAGGTGATCCCAAGAGCCATATCAGAGAGAGTAGACCTCTAGTCATATTTGGAGCATATTTGGAATTAGTAACAAGTATCATAGATATTTATCCATAGACATTTGCATAAGCAGTGGACCAGCAGGTCTGGAGAGAGGCCATGGTGGAGGAGTATGACTCCATTGTGTGCAACGATGTTTGGGAGGTGGTTTCAAGGCTAGTGGGGAAGTTAGTTGTGACTTATAGGTGGTTGTACAAAACCAAGTATGTTTCATATGGCGACATAGAGAAACACAAGGCTCATTTTGTGGCATGAGGCTTCTCTCAGATAGAGGGAGTCGATTATGATGAGACATTCACACCAACTGAGAGATACACCTTGATCAGGAGCATTATTTCCATAGTGGCAGATATGGGTTGGAGCATTCACTGGATGGATGTGAAGACCACATTTCTGATTAGATTTATAGATGAGGAGGTGTACATTGAGAAACCATAGGGGTTTGAGGTGAGTGGGAGGGAGACTCATGTTTGTCTTTTGAGAAATGAACTTTATGGTCTGAAGCAAGATCCCCAAGCTTGGTATTCATGTATTGACACACACTTGCTTCAGATGGGATTTGAGAAGAGCGATGTTGATCCTAACCTCTATTACATCATTAGAGGTGAGG
>CBVK0102308868.1:0-21303 GCA_900067695.1 Picea abies
CTTGCCAAGAGATGAATGAAATTTCTTGCCACCAAGCAGATAGAACAAAAAAGACTTCACACAGTCAAACCCTCAAACAAAAAGGGGCTTTAATCACCCAAACCCCCACAAAGAAAATCTGTGGATAAACCCTCACACAAAAACAACTTAAGGAAGGTTAAAAGCTCAAGGATAGAGGTCTTGGTCTGAACAGAACTGAAAGGTACGGCCACACCACAGCAGGAAAGGAGGGGTCACAACACACAGCCACACCACAGCAAGAAAGGAGGGGTCGCACCTACAATCACCCCACAGCAGCAAAGAGGAGGGTCGCACCTATAATCACCCCAGCAACAAGGAGAAGGGCCACTCCAACAGTCACCCTACAGCAGCAAAGAGAAGGGTCGCTCCAACAATCACCCTACAGCAACAAGGAGAATGGTCGCTCCAACAATCACCCTCAACAGCAAGGAGAAGGGCCGCTCCAACAATCACCCTCAGCAGCAAGGAAAAGGGCCGCTCCAACAGTCACCCTACAACAGCAAGGAGAAGGGCCGCTCCAACAGTCACCCTACAACAGCAAGGAGAAGGAGTCGTACCACACCACAACATACCTCAAAGGGGGGCCGCAGCAAACTCAAAAAAAACTCCAACAGCAAGTGTAAAGGAAAGGCTGCAGCAAGGAGAAAGGATCCGCTCAACTTAGGAGCTCAAGAGCATAACAATAATAAGGTGTGTTGAGAAGGGTAAAGGGGGGTTTAATTTATAGTTTAGGCTAAGGTACAATTAAATTAAAATAATTATTATTAAAAATATCATGTTTAAATTAAATAATTTAAACATGGTATAATTAACATTTTAATTTAAACTTTATTTAACCCTTAAGACAAAAACAACATAAAACCCCAAACCAACACAAGCAAGGGTAAGGGAGGGTTTAGGAAGGGTTTACAAGGTGGCAATACTTGTTCATTCATGTTCAAGGTGACCTTATTAACTTTATCATCATTGCATATGGGATACATCCCTCATGTGGTCATGTCCTCCTTCAAGGAGGGTCATACACCAACAAAATACCTGACCGAGGATCAAGTTGCCCCAAAACTTTTCTGAGGTCTTATCCACCAGGGTCCAAGACCAAGGATCAACCCATGCCCCAGGCACAGGTACCTTGGACATTTCCAGGGGCCCTAGACATATCTAGGGGTTTTAACTGCTTGGTCCAAGACCAAGAACCCCAGTCATATATTGGGGGCCCTTACAAGGGTCTTTTGCTGCTTGGTCCCAGACCAAGAACCCCAATCATCTATTGGGGGCCCTCTCAGGGGTCTTTTGTTGCTTGGTCCCAGACCAAGAACCCCAATCATCTACTGGGGACCCTCTCAGGGGTCTTATCCACCAAGGTACAAGACCAAGGATCAACCCATGCCCCAGGCATGGGTACCCTGGACATTTCCAAGGGCCCTAGACATATCTAGGGGCTTTAACTGCTTCGTCCAAGAACAAGAACCCCAATCATATACTGGGAGCCCTTACAAGGGTCTTTTGCCATGGCACCCACTGTTTGGTCCCAGACCAAGAAACCCCAGGGGTGCACTTGGGGGCCCTAGATCTTGGCTAGGGTCTTTACTATCCTCCCGGAGAATGGCTCTTGCAGCTGCTATAAATTTAACACTCCCTCTCAGCAAGAGAGGCATTCTTAGCTACACCAAGCTTGTCACGAAAGTATACAAACTTTGTCAGGGACAGTGGCTTGGTGAAAATATATGTTGTTTGTTCTGCTATCGGAACATACTGAATGCTGAGAACGTTCTTCTGAACCATGTTCCGGACATAGTAATATCTCATCTCAATGTGTTTCGATCTGTCGTGAAACACTGAATTCTCGATGAGCTTTACACAGCTCTGATTATCACAGTGAATGATTGTGGGTTCAAGATCTGAACTGAACAAGTCGGAGAGTAGCTTCCTAAGCCACACTGTTTTTCTGCTTGCAGCAATGTATTCTGACTCTTTAGTGCTTTGGGCTGTGGAGCCCTGTTTCCTGCTGGATCAGAAAATCATTTATGAACTCAATCCTGAAGCAATATCCGGAAGTGTTTTTCCGATTTACTGTACTACCCATCCAGACTGAATCTGTAAAACCATGGAGCATTACACCTCCACTGGAAACATATCTCAGAATATGCTTCACAGTAACTATATGTAAATGTTTTGGTTCACACATGAGTTGACTGAGAGCATTTTAAACATAACAGATGTCTGGCCTCGTATGTACGAGATACATCAAGAACCCAATGATCTGCTGATATAAGGTGGAATCTTCTGGATCTGAACCTGTGGCCTGATCTCGTAGTTTCTTTCGATTAGAGATCATTTGTGTGCTAATGGACTTGCAGTCCATCATGCCAAATCTGCAAAGCACATCAACTGCATATTTACCCTGTGAGAGAAATATCTCTCCTAGTTTCTGCCAAAACTCCAAGCTGAGGAAGTAATGTAAAAGATCCAAGTCTTACATTCCAACTTCTGTTGAAGAGCTCCCTCTTAGTCTGAGCTATATATACAAAATTTCCTTTACTATAAGGAACAGATGAAGATTTTGGACAATCTTCATATATAAGGATGAACCCAAGACTCAGTCAATACTCTCTTACTGAGCTCTTAGAGCTTGTTATAGTTCATGGGACTCTTTCCCATGGATAGCCTCTTTGTTTAGCTTCATTGTTTAAGAAGAAAATCTTAACATCTATCAGATGAAGTATCTAAAACAAAAATTGCAACAAAAAAATCCTGATGGAGATAAGGATCTTGTCATAGATCATCCCTTCTTTCATGAGTCACAAATATACCCTCCACACAACCATCTGTTGTAGGATTTATTCTATAAGGCCAATGGAGGTTTCCATTGATTTGTTACAAGATCTTTGAAAGTACAGGCCATACATCATTCTTTTCTATCACAGCATCTTCCCACATTTCAAATGTGGAAGGTTCTGAATCAATCACAAGATTCAATTTATCTGTAGGGCCAGAGTACTTATCTGGTTTTTGCTTTCTTTGAAAGTGCCCTTAGGTACTTGAAAGCTTTTCTACTTCCTTTAGTATTTCTCGACACCAGGCTGGTTTCCTTTTAAAGAAACTAAAAGTGTCCCTGGATTCTACCAAGCTGTCAGTTCTGTTGTAGGTCAAGGACTAATTCATATACAAGGACTGCTCCCTATGAGTCTCATAACATGTCAACCTTTCTGTCATATGCAAATTGGCTCCCTCTGAACCTATACAAACTTTTGACTATGTTCTGGTGTTCATATCGTTTCAAAATGTTCTTGGTGTTAGTACCAAGTTCAATATGTAAAGCTGAGTCAGACTTTAGAACTCCAGTGCCACTGGCTCAAATTCAATGAAAAGGGATAGGGTTCTCAAAACAAAAGAATACCCCAACTACCAGAATAATTTCTTGGACTCTTTAACCAAGGAACTAACTCAGGGTTATAAGTTGTCTTTCATATCAGAGATAAAAGACCAGCAAGCAGCTAAGGTTCCAACCAAAGAGAAAGACTTAGCTCACATCAAAAATAATGTAGGTGTTGAGATCACAACTTCCTTGGTCATAAAAAATACACATGAGATTCTGACAGTAATCAAATGAGACATGGATACATAAAGATGACAGGAAGGTAAACATATCTATCTTGAGGTCATTTGTAAATGAAGTATCCATGAAACTTGCTTAGGCTTAAGATATGCATGAACTTTGCATCATATTACCAACTCATATTATCTAGGACTTCTTCTGTGTATGCAGAAATAAATCTGTTAGTTCAAGTAAATTCAATATCCTTAAGAAAATATCCTACTGTCCTGTGTATATTCATCCATAAGCAAACAATACATCAAGGACTGCATTGTCAAGAGTCAGCCCACCCATGTTTTTCCTCAAAGCCAAGTACCAATGTTGTTTCCAAGTTTCCATCACTCATGTATTATGGTTAACTTTAAGACTCGTGTGCTCTTTGTAGTACAAAGCATATGGATGACCATTAAGTGCATAAGGTGCTGTCATTTATTAAGGTTACACAGTTTAAAATTCCTTTATCAGTAGTTCTGTTAAAGCCATTACCAAAAGCTTATTAAATGAAAGTTGAGCACTTACCAAGAATTAGTAGCAATGATATTATAAAAGCCTTAAACCTATCACTTATCATCTTAAGATGATGGTTACATTTCCAAGCATTTTGTATCAGACCGTTAACTAACTCTTACCCTCTCTCAACTGAGTTTATCATTTAATTTTCAGTCAAACAGTAGAGAAGAAAAGTCTTGGAAATCAAAAGATGATCAAGGGTAAACTAGAAGATTTACTAGGAGTCCCTTCCAGAGATAATGGACCCTAGCCTCTAGATTTTCCTAACAAGGAAACTCTCCCAACTCGCATTGGTCACTCCACCAAAGATCCAAAACATGTATTCTTTGGCACCCAAACTTGCATCTCACAAGTGAACAAGACAATAAACAAGAAGATCTTTCATGTCAATCAGAAAAAAAAAATAATGACTATCTTCTTGTCATAGAGGTAGTTCCAGCAGAGAGAAACATGGTGTGGTGAACGGGCTTTGTTAAAACAGAGACCAAACTAGAGAACTCGGCTCAAGTAGAGCTTGCCACAGTCATTCAGATCTAACTTGTCAAAATAGAAACAGAGTTAACAACCTCCAAAACTTTCCAAGTCTGTTAGTGACACAAAGATTTAAATAAGCAAAAACAATTCTCAAGGAGTACCTTTCTGTTGACAAAGATATATGCTAGAAGAGGTCTCTAAACCAATTCTGATGCTTGCAACATAGCACGTAGAAAAAGGCTATCAGGTATCATTCTTGGGCCTTTACTAACAATGCACAATTAAAATTGGAGATATTGAACTTTCTTATGTTCAATCTATTCTAGTCATTTTTTAACAGTTAGAATGACAATAATTCAAGTTCCTTTCCAAAGCATAAATGAGCAATAAACAATTACCTTTTCACAAGAGGTTTCAGGACTGCTAAGGAGAGTGAAGGTATTTGCTCACTTTGTAGCTTAACCAAAATTGAAAACCTGTTTCCTTCTCAAATCTACAAAGGAAGACATTCCTTACTTCTGATCTGCAAAACAAACTTTAAGAAGAGGATCTTCGCAGGCTCAAGTCTGCAAATATTGAGCTCTTTTCACGCCCTAAGCTCTGATACCATGTTAGAATTAGGACAGTAAAGCGGAACAGAAGTGTCTTTTAAATTTCAGTGAGAATAACACCTAGATCTTATATTCAGAAAACAAAACTATGCTACTTGAGCAGTACTCAGATCTAAAATGGTTTAGTTATTTTATTTAAGGAGTAGATCTAGAATGAATATTAGTTCTGATCTGTAATGCTAGAAAGATCTTATATAGATCTACAGATCTTAAGCTCAAAAGAAACACAATTTGATCATGAACAGTAAACCAAACTACAGAAACAAAGAGTAAGGACCAAGCTCAATATACANNNNCTTGCCAAGAGATGAATGAACTTTCTTGCCACCAAGGAGATAGGACCAAAGAGACTTCACACAGTCAAACCCTCAAACAAAAAGGGGCTTTAATCACCCAAACCCCCACACAAAAAATTTGTGGATAAACCCTCACACAAAAACAGCTTAAGGAAGGTTAAAGGCTCAAGGATAGAGGTCTTGGTCTGAACAGAACTGAAAGGTACGGCCACACCACAGCAGGAAAGGAGGGGTCACAACACACGACCACACCACAACAAGAAAGGAGGGGCCGCACCTACAGTCACCCCATAGTTGCAAAGAGGAGGGCCGCACCTATAATCACCCCAGCAGCAAGGAGAAAGGCCGCTCCAATAGCCACCCTACAGCAGCAAGGAGAAGGGTCGCTCCAACAGTCACCCTCAACAGCAAGGAGAAGGGTCGCTCCAACAATCATCCTACAACAGCAAGGAGAAGGGCCGCTCCAACAGTCACCCTACAGCAGCAAGGAGAAGGAGTTGTACCACACCACAACAGACCTTAAAGGGGGGCTGCAGCAAACTCAGAAAAAACTCCAACAACAAGTGTAAAGGAAAGGTCGCAGCAAGGAGAAAGGATCCGCTCAACTTAGGAGCTCAAGAGCATAACAATAATAAGGTGTGTTGAGAAAGGTAAAGGGGGGTTTAATTTATAGTTTAGGCTAGGGTACAATTAAATTAAAATAATTATTATTAAAAATATCATGTTTAAATTAAATAATTTAAACATGGTATAATTAACATTTTAATTTAAACTTTAGTTAACCCTTAAGACAAAAACAACATAAAACCCCAAACCAACACAAGCAAGGGTAAGGGAGGGTTTAGGAGGGGTTTACAAGGTGGCAATACTTCATTCATGTTCAAGGTGGCAATACTTCATTCATGATCGAGAATCAAGTTGCCCCAGAACTTTTCTGGGGTCTTATCCACCAAGGTCCAAGACCAAGGATCAACCCATGCCCCAAGCATGGGTACCCTGGACATTTCCAGGGGCCCAAGACATATCTAGGGGCTTTAACTGCTTGGTCCAAGACCAAGAACCCCAGTCATATACTGGGGGCCCTTACAAGGGTCTTTTGTTGCTTGGTCCCAGACCAAGAACCCCAGTCATCTACTGGGGGCCCTCTCAGGGGTCTTTTGTTGCTTGGTCCTAGATCAAGAACCCCAGTCATCTACTGGGGGCCCTCCCAGGGGTCTTAACCACCAAGGTACAAGACAAAGGATCAACCCATGCCCCAGGCATGGGTACCCTGGACATTTCCAGGGGCCCTAGACATATCTAAGGGCTTTAACTGCTTGGTCCAAGACTAAGAACCCCATTAATATACTGGGGGCCCTTACAAGGGTCTTTTGCCATGGCACTGACTGTTTGGTCCCAGACCAAGAAACCCCAGGCGTGCACTTGGGGGCCCTAGATCTTGGCTAGGGTCTTTGTTATCCTCCCAGAGAATGGCTCTTGCAGCTGCTATAAATTTAACAATATCTACAAGTTATTCTTCAGATCTACTAGCAGCGCAAGCAAAGGTCTCTAGTCATCCTCTCTCTCTTGTAAATTTTGTACTGTAGCACCCCATTGGGTTTTTTTTTTGTACCTGCAAGCTTATTCATTAATAAAGAGGAAGATCTTTTGCTGGGGTTTTCTCTCTCATTGGGTTTCCCCAAGGTAAATCTTTGTGTCCATGTATGATCTTTATTTTTTATGCTGCTCTTATTCAGTTTATTGAGTATTGTGGATTGAAATTTCTAAAGTGTTGAAAAAGAAGCTAAAAGTTCATCTTCATATAAATCAAGCTCAAAATTTAACAGATTCGAGCTAACAATGGCATGGTAGTAGTTGTGTGCTACTAGTTGATTACAGAGTAGTCAATGGACTACTCGATGAAGACATCATGGAAAAATACCCTCCCTAGCTAAAAGGGAGTGTTGATGTTTCAGCATCAGGCAGATATTCTCCCAGGATTGGTCATGGTGGTTTGACCAGTGGTGAATGGCCCAAGCGTAGTCTTCAAAGAACAGAAGACTCAATGTGCTAGTGTTTCTCCAATGTGTGGAAACATCGGACAGACTTTCACACACAGGGGTGTACCTGTAGTGAATGTCCCGAGTAAGCATCAAGTGAACCTTCTCCTGGATTGGGCTGCGGACCAAGGGAGATAGGATACATTTATCACAAAGGTGTACTTGTGGTAAATGGGCCCAAGAAATGTCCTTCCTTGATCATGACAAGGAATAATATGGACTCGAGGTGCTTGAGGTGCTTTCCACGTGTCAGTTAGCATCAAAGTGACATTCACCTACAAGGGTGTACCTGTGGTGAACGACCCTTGTGTAGTCTTTGTCCTAGTTATGGTGATTTGACAAGGAATGATAAAGACTCAAGATGTTATCACATGCGGACCCATAGTGAGCCTGATCTCAGAGAGAGTCAATTGGCTCAGAGGGAGAGCCGCAAAAGGAGTTTCCCCTCGGTTCAGGTGGGAGAGAGACATCTCCCAGGACTGACAGACAAGTGCCATGAGTCTAGGGTGAAGTTTGTATACTTTAGAGACAAGTGCCATGAGTCTAGGGTGAAGTATAAATATATATAATAAATAAGTAGTTATTTATTATCCAAGGGATGCATCCTTTCATGGATGGTCACCGTATGTTCTCTATATATGGAACACTTATCATTGTAATAATAAATCTCACATATCATCTCATATGAAAAATCAACAAAAGTTGGCCTTGATTTTAGCTGCAGAAAAGAGGACCTCTCATCTTCAAGTCTCTAGTGGCTCAATGTTGGTGATCGAATGGCTAACTGGGGAATATCAGATGGACAACTTTCTTCTCCAGCCAATATTAGATGAAATCATCTAAAAGATATTTTCTAAAATGCTCTGAAGTATCTTTTCACATATGTATCTTGCCAGCATGTTTACAGAGAAAGAAACAAGATAGCCGATGAGCTGTATAGAGAAGGACTGCAACTGGCCACTGAGCAATGGGTGTTGATCGAAGAGATGAAGGAGCTCTTCCAGGAATTAGAGCACACTCCTTGTTTATAAAAAATGATTGAAGATCTTAGTTAGCAGTCAACGATAGATGCTGATATTTTTTGGATGACTGTACTTAATGTTTTTGTGTTTAATGTAAGGCTTATAGCCTGTTTCTGAACTTTGAGATGAAATGTAGAGGATGTAAATGAAGGATGATAGAGTGAGACCATAACTAGGGGGCTTCTAATACATTTAATTTTTTTGAGAACTCTTGTTTTTAGGGCATACTGAAAAAACTTTAGGGAGGATCTGTTAGAATTTTAGGGTAAGATGAAAACAGCAGTCACTTTTAAAATTCAAAGCAAGGTACTTCAGATCTGAAGCATAGACAGCATAAAGGTTAATATAAAACAGTGACAGTATAAGAAAACAGGGCTGTAAGGACAAAGCTCATTTGATATTAGTAAACTCAATTACCAAACTGTGATTTTAAAACCCTCTAGATATATGACAGCAGTTATCAAACAGTAGATCTATTAAATGAATCTTAAGGCAAACACAAATGCAAGATAACTGTAGATCTACTAAATGAATCTTAATGCAATCAGAAATTGCAAGATTCTTCCAAGTATAACAGCAGATCAAAGTTTCAATTTTAAGCAAACCATATTGAAAAACCTTCCAAGTGTAACAGTACTAGTCAACAATGAAACAAGACCTCTTTTAAACAGCAAACAAGGTAGGTTACTTGAAACTCAGATCTGAACTTTCAACAGAAGCAAAGTAGAAACATACCTGACAGTAACCTTACCACTGAAGAAGATGCACAACTACAAAAGAAGATAGGTCTTGAGGTTTATGCTCAGTTAAAGATTTTGGTTCAGATCTATTAGAGATCTATTGCCACCGTTTGAGAGAACTTTCATGCCACCACTGTTAAGATAAAAAGGAACCCAAAACACAAAACCCTAACAAAGAAAACCTATGGCTGAGATGGGCTTGTCATAAGCAGGAATAAGATGAATGCCCACCCACAGCAACAAGGGAACAGTCAAGCAAACAGGAGATATGAATGTTGCAGCTCGCCTCAACACAACAGCAAGAAGTTTAGCAGACCACCGTGATCATACAAGGAGAAAGAGGCAGTCACACAAGATAGATATGAACCACAAGAAGCAGCCACAAAACAGGCCGCTGTACCCTGCTCCAATATTGGCACCCTCTCATAGGCAGCGGCACCTCTAAGGCAGGTAGCAGTACCCTTTGGCACCCTCTCATAGGCAGCGGCACCTTCTATTGGACAGCGGCTACCTTCCACAGGTCACGGCACCCTTCTTTTGGACAGCAGCTACCTTCCACAGGTCACGGCACCCTTAGGACTGAAATCGGCACCCTCAAACAACAGAAGGCAGCACTCTTAATCAACAGCAAGAGACAGGAGAGGGACGTAGCCTTCAAGGGTTATGCATAGCAGGAGATAGGACAGCAGATCCTTCACACAACAGGGCAGCAAACAGACTTCAACCAGCTAAAACTGAGGCCGCAGATTCTAAGAGGCTTCATGCTTTGATAGCAACACAATAGAATGTTAGAGTGTGTAATAGGAGTAGAGTAGGGTTCAATATATAGTAGTTAGGGCAAAGTGTTAGGGTTAAGTTAGGACAAGAGTTAGGGCGTGCTAGGGCTAGGTGAGTTTAAGTTGTAAAGAGTGTCACATGCTTAAATTAAAAATTTAAACATGTGACATAAATCATAACTTAAAATTAGAACCAAAAGCCCATAACAATAATACAAGGCCCATAACATACAACAAAAGAGGCCCACACTAAGGGTAAGAGGGTTTACAAAGCCCACAACCAAAAATCAAAAACCCATAACAAAGGTAAAGGAGGGTTTCCCAAATAGCAAGGTGGCATTACTCATTCTTTCAAATCATCTGGTGAACCTATTACTTTATCATCACTGCATAAGGGACTTTATCCCTCTTGTGGTTGTGCCCTTCTTCAAGGAAGGTCATGTACCATCAAATTTCACACCAAGGTCAGAGACCAAGGATCAACCCATGCCCCTAGGCATGAGTACCCTGGACCCAGTCCAGGGGCCCTAGATATATCTAGGGTCTTTAAGTGCTTGGTTTCAAACCAAGACTCCCATGCCTCAGGCATGGTTACCCTGGTTACAAACCAGGGGCCCTGGTTACAAACCTAGGGTCTTCAACTGCTTGGTTACAAACCAAGACTTCCATGCACCAAACCAAGACTTCCATGCACTAGGCATGGGTACCCTGGTTACAAACCAGGGGCCCTGGTTACTAACCTAGGGTCTTTATCTGCTTGGTTACAAACCAAGACTTCCATGCACTAGGCATGGGTACCCTGGTTACAAACCAGGGGCCCTGGTTACTAACCTAGGGTCTTTATCAATATTTGTCCCAGACCACATATCCCAGGAGTGCACTGGGGGCCCTAGATCTCGTCTAGGGTCTTGGCCATCCTCCAGGAGAATGGCTCTCGCTGCTGCATGTAAATTTAACAGGATCTATTTGTTTTATCTAAGACAAAAACATGACACGTGTTTTTTCTTTACTGTAAAATCCTTATTGGAAATGTTGTAACAGCATTTATGGAATGCAATACCTTTTTATATAATAAAATTATAGTTTTTTTCCATAAAAATAGAAAACAAATAAATATATAGAAATAAGGGAAACCGCTTATAGTTGAATGCCCTTCTGAACACAGACTTGCAGTCCTTCCTAGAGTTTATGCTTCTCACTGAGATATAGTTAAGGAGAGCTTTCCCTTCAAAACCAGAGATTTCTGGTCTCTTTATAACACCAACTAGTAACAATTACAATTAAAATCTATACAAAATAAAAATTGCAATTAAAAGCTATACAAGACTCTTAGATGTTTGTTGAAAATAGTTCAACTCTAATAATAATAAGACTATATTTTTATTGAGCTATAATTCCTCTACATTCAAAGTCCATTTCCAACATTAGAAGGACTTTTCACTACCTAACTAGCTGTTCTTTTAAAGTTAGCTTATTATAGCTTTCAGAGAACCGTTTTTAAATGCAAGCAAAGATGGCATGAGTGGTAGAATGTATGTGCCTACCTAAAGGGCGACAAGATGCCAAATCGGTTACTCCAACTCCAAACCCATCTCACCCTCATCTTCAAATGCCAACTTCAAACGTCATCTCAGCCTCATCTTCAAATGCCAACTCCAAACGTGATGACGTAAATAATGAGAAAACATCATCATCGGCCATATTTCGTAAATAATAAGAAAACATCATCATCGGCCATATTCTTTTGTATCTGCCATGTAACATAATAAACCCGTGGTAAGGAGAAGTTAACCAAGCCCTAAACGCTGTCTGCTACGAAAATAAATCAGATTCTAACTCACGGTTGCTATTAAAAAACATAATAAACCCGTGGTAAGGAGAAGTTAACCAAGCCCTAAACGCTGTCTGCTACGAAAATAAATCAGATTCTAACTCACTGTTGCTATAAAAAAAGACTTGGAGAGAAATCCTCCGGTTCTTGATATTAACCACGAGATGATATCAGATTTCTAAATATTAACCACATTACCTACAGGGTTATCTCGCTGTTTTCTTTTCATATCACTGCTGCCATTATCGCGGTTAATCCTGATCCTGTTCATGTTCTCTCCACAAAGATTCCAGAAAACCTGTAAATTTTTTAATCATAATTAATAATATTAAATCACAAATATTGAACAAAAGCGATCCATCCGAGTTCTACTTACTTGAGATATCGACAGAAGATTCGCCCTCTGGAAATCGGCAGAAAAAACGGCTGAATCGTTCTCTGGTCTGCTTCATGATCTTCATTCGCTCTTCCTTGACCCCGCTTTCTTTCGAATTCGCTGTCGATTCTCCTAGAGCCTCCGTTCCCACTCTCACTCTCGTATAAACCCTCGTATAAACCCTCCATTGCCTGTTTCCTTGCAATTTTCCGTTGCAGAGTACAGAATAAGATTTGATGAATTCGTTACAAATTTATGGTCAGTCTGGGAGTTCGCTGTGTGAGAATCTCTTATATCACCTCCCTTTCGCATTATAATTCCTTCGTTTTTTGTGTCTATCAAGAAGCCGGTGAAAGAGGGAAAAAGCAAAAACGCAAACCCATCAAGAAGCCGGTGAAAGAGGGAAAAAGCAAAAACGCAAGTAAAAGATACTTCGTTTTTCCCCAGCTAACCAAATACAAACCTTCAAGGAATTGGTTCGCTTCTACCAAAGAAACAGAGCGATGTTCATTACATGAATACCTCGATTTTTGTGTCCACTCAATATATAAATGTTTGGCGTTCTCAAAAATTTTGATTCAACAAAACTAAAAGTGTTTTGTTGAATCCATTTATGCATTTAAAAATGCAATTTAAATAACAAAAAGAAGAGCAATTTACATCAAATTTGTTGTAGATTTTGTATTAAATAGACCTTCTATTCTCCTAATGTTCATTCAATTCTTGAAAATTTAGGACCTCATGGTTCTATTTTTCTAGTGTTTCATTCAGTTCTTGAAAATTCAAGACTTGTAAATTACTCTTGAACGCCAACATTTTTTTACTGAAAACCCTATTCTCTAAGACCTTTAAATAATCTAACCTCATTTATGGGAAGAAGGTTGTATTGAGCATGGCCACCAATGCCATCCTCGTGAACTTTTTCTTACAACACCATCGATGCCAATTTGCATTTCCAAGAATTCTTTAAAAAATGCAAATCTCAAATAATTGTTTTCTCTAGAATCAAAAAACAGGGATTGATGGAAACCATTCTAATTGTTTCGATGAGAAAATTTGCACTCATATCCATGACTTTAGAAAATCTCTATCATTAAGAAAGATAAATATAATGCATCAACTACTTACAAATCACATGCATCCACCTCATAGAATGTGTAAACACGAAGGAACATAAAGTAATAAATACCAAGTTCCTACAAATGTTTTTCATTTGTCCACTTCAAACGGGAGTCAAGCAAGCAGTTGACTTCGTCATTGCAAGTTGTTATAACTATAGATAATCCATTATGGTGGTTTTCTTGGTAATGACAAAATCCAAGATCTAATATAATTGTTTACTTACAGGACGAATTATTAAATTCAAACCTTGAAATTGATGCTATAGATGTGGCATATTTTCATTTATATTAAACTTGACAATAAATAACTCTATAAATTTTATATAAAACCCTAAATCGAAACCCTAATTCTAATTTTGGTTTTTATATAAATTTATACAAGACTAAGCATCAAGGGTTCACCCTAATTTAAATTAATGAACATACATGTATTCCAACAGAGAATGATTGTAGCTTCTCTCCCCATTATTTAGCAGCGATAGTAGCAACCAAACGGCAGGCTGCATCAACCGCAACTAAGGACGATTCAGACCCCCTGATAGCAGTACTCCAAATGGAACATTGGTCATGAGTTTTTTTGTGACTGCTTGCATAATTCAAACAAATCATATCAGTTCTTCAAAAGGAGAAAAATGGCACTATATTTATTTTTGATAAAACGACACCATGGGTAAAAAATTGACATGAGAAAGCAACAAAGGTATGATAATGGGTTGTACTTCCTGAAATGCTCATATTAAGTATTAGATGGGATATCAAATGGGTTGTATCGCTATCCGAGAGGGATAGCAGATCGAGATGGAATATTGATCCTTGCATCAACGCACACATGCGCTCACTAAAAGCGCACGCACAGTAAAGGTTTATTTTAAATATGAATATATTCATATTAAAAATGCATGCATGGATTGTAAAGAAACGCACGCACATCTGGTAACCCACAGTGCCCCACTCATACAACAATGGACACCTTAAGCACCATTGTTACGTTAATCATCTTAAACA
Organism: Picea abies; assembly: GCA_900067695.1. Taxonomy (NCBI): domain Eukaryota; kingdom Viridiplantae; phylum Streptophyta; class Pinopsida; order Pinales; family Pinaceae; genus Picea; species Picea abies. Next base: position 14,418 of record CBVK0102308868.1, read on the forward strand.
CCATTTTTAATGACGAACAAACATGTTTTGTCTTGCAAGGAAGTTAATACTTGAAATCTCAGCCTTCCGTATATTATGACATCGAAGAATATTTCGATCATATGAAATGTTGTCCATTAAAAACTCATCTATGATTAAAAGTCCATTAATTCTAGCCATTTACAATAGGTGTACGCCTATCGACATAATTAGTCATTGCCCAAGTCATTTTAAGGGGGATTTGTTTCTTGTTACTCCGTTGTATCGGTGGAATTGGTACATGCTTTGGTTGGGTTTGGTCCTATGGAGGGCCAATGTATTTATTAAATGCCACAACAACATATGTTGGCAAATTTGGAGGGTTACTTCCTGGTGCATATACAATTTGCATGACTGCTCCAAGAGCACCATTAACTAATCCTACCTGGACCCATAAATTGCAAGATAGCATAACTCATTGGCATATACATAGAAAGACATGTTTTTCTAGTTGTTCGTCGCCATGTTGGTGTGTTATTGAATCACTAAGTAATTTTGCGTCACTTCGCGCAGTTGGCATATTCAAGGATTGGAGCATGAACTTGTTGTGGTTGTCCACGAGAATGTTTGTTGCAAAGAGATGGATTGAAGTGTCAAACCTTTGATTCTCTTCAATGGATATTAATGTGTTAGTCTTGGATTGAAGGAGGTTCCAATCATCTATTGTTGGTGTAGCACTGTGAATGTTGATCAACAACTGGCGGAACGAGGACTGGGTGCTAGAAATGCCCTGTTGTCGAAAGATTGTTTTCAAATTGATTATAATGGTAAAGGTTGTCCATAAACTCCTCCCTGGAGTTGCTCCTACATAAAGAGGTTTGTCCCTTACTGGCGACAATTGACCCAAGTATCCTACAAGAATTATTGAGCGATAATTGAATGAGCAATGGTTTCTTTGTTGGAAATGCCTCACGCAAACAACTCTCAGTCTGCACAAAAAGTCTAAATTCTATGAAGCTCATCTTATCAATTGGAATGTATTGAACATGTTTCATCTCTTCTTGGAACACGATAAGGGGTTGACCATGTAAACGCTTCATGTCCCTGATAGGAATCCTAAGTCGTGCATGCATAGTGGTTGCATGTATGTTAAATATTGCAACTCTAGTAGGGGAAATAAATAGTATTTGACTATGGTCAGATGTTGCTTGAGAAGATAATGCTTGTTTGATGAGGCTTATAAGGTAGGATTTCCATATTCTTGTAGTGCCTTGGATGATCATCTTCAATGGTTCTTTTAGTTCTCTTGTTGTTGTAGGATTATGTTATGGCTATCCTCATCTTCAGATGTTTGTCCATTGGGAATGGGCAAAGGGATGTGATCAACATGCCATGCATGGTAGTCATTTCTTATGCTCTCCCAATTAGCCAAAATGTCTTATTTTGAAATACCTATGTCTTTAGAGAAGGAACGAAAGGGTTTGTTAAAAGTAGCTCACTCTAATAAAACTCAACAACGATATTGGACTATTTGTTTGGTATTGTAGTGAAAAGTGGCCATACATGGAAAATTGTGGGGATTTGTCTTTTTTTCCACTTTTCATTTTTCCATGCTTGGTTATATGTCCAGTGTTTTCTGAGGTCAATCATACATATAGGTTCCAATAAAACAAGATGGATCAGATATGCATCAATGAAATTGGAGTTGGATAAGTAGTTAGACAAATCATGAGAGACTCGACAAAATATCTGACAGACAACATTTAGTTTGGTGAAGGTGTGGTTGCATGTGACAAGGGATAACTTTTGGAGCATATGGCAAGTTTCTCGGACACTTATGTCCAATTCTACAATTTCTTTTGAGTGCAAACATTGATAGGCATTTGAGGGTCATATGGATGTGATGTAGTTGCAATTCTAGTTAGCATATGGTGGTAGGTCTATGATCTCCCCTCTACTTTGGAAGCACATTTGGCAATGTATTTCAAAACTACACAATGAGAGAGGATTGGTTGGCAATCACCATTTGCTCGCCATGTTTGGAGTATGTTAGGATTATGGATGTTTAGGCACTCTTCATTACGTGTTGGGTGATATGTCTTTTGGCCCATTTCATCAATGTAGAGCAGTGACTCCATTTGTTCCTTCCAAGGGAATTTATACTTGCATTCAAGGGTATCCCCTTTTCTATGGAGACATGTTTTCTCGTTGCACTTTGTATGTCTTTGAACTTGATTCAAGAGTTGTTCATAGTCTTCAAGTGGGTTGGATGTAAATATCTCTTGTGTATCCAACAAGAAAGGGCCATCTTCCATGGATTGATGCATAGCCATGTGTGTGTCATGGTTTCCTCTAAGATTCCAAGCCGTAATATAGTTATCAAAGAAACTATTTACATCATTGATTTGATTCGAGTCTTCCTATTTTAATGTTTCCATGTTTCGAGTAGGAACAAACCACAGAAAACCATGTATATGTGTAGAGCCTTTATGTTGCCATTCATACCTACAAAAGGAATATGAAATGATTAGTACAAAGAATATAAATTTATAGGTTGGGTAGATGTACTTTTAGGTATTAGAGATTATGTACCTATACCAATAATCAATTGTGTGCATATATTTTTGCAGTATCTCCTCGTGGAAGATCAAAAACCTTTTGTGCAAGTGCGTAGCTACAGTGTGGGGGTGGTCAATGGTATTATGGGTATGCCAATGCTAGTGAAGGAATGGGTCGAGAGGTATGCATGCACATGCAAGTCCGACCATTTTGTGGATGTTGCATTAAGAGTGAAAAACAAGGTTGGGCATTGAAGTTGTGTTATCATCTATGTTAGCTTGATCCTTCACACGATCCAAAAATTCTCTAGTCCCACACAATTTTCCTCTGCAATGCGTGACTTGTTTTGGGAGTTTGACTGCAAGTAGTTTTTTGAGATGTACACGCAACCCTTGAATTGTGGTGGGTGTGTTATGCTCTTAGCTTTGCTTGAAAAAGAAGGTAGTTATTGTTTCACTTCGATGGCGCATAATCAAATTGTAGAGGTAGTATCTTAATCAAGGATGACTACCAAACCTGTTGTCATGGTATCTCATCAAGTGTAATGAATAGCTATCAAGCGAGTTGTTCTTCATGGGTGGCAAGGTAGGGCATCCCCAGTAGGGAAAAAAGTAGTAAATTCCATGTCGAATAAACCCTCTATGTTCTACTCATTGATTGGTGATAGGCCAATTATCAGCTAGTCAATTGTCTCTAGTGGATCATCATCTGTATTGTGAACAATGCTCTTATTGTTTCCATTTCTCGCTGCGTATTAGGCAATCTAAATGCAAAAGAAGACATTGGTTGCTCCTCTTGGCAAACAACATGGTGTTCTATACCTGTGATGTTTGACTCTTCATTAGGAGAAGTGAAAGTTTCCGTAGACGCAGAAAGGAGGTGAGAGGAGATATTGGTGCGAGCACTTGGAAGTGATGCAAGCGAGTTTTGGTCAATTTGGACTTCATTGTAATATTTTTCATTTTGAATCTTCTAGAGCAATGCATTGATGAAATGACATTTTGTCAGATAAGAATCGTAACATTTCCCCTATCCTCCATGTCTCCTAACAACCAAGATGTTAAGATCTGAAAGGTGGCGTGGCATGTAAGTTACTTTTTGAACAATTTGTTGTGGAAAACTAATAGTGTGGCCACTATATTTGTATTGTCCACCTCGAGCAAGCCTGACTTGCAATATGGGGCTAACTCGAGAAATGAGCATTTCCTCAACTTGAGTAAGTATTGATATGACTACGGGTTGGTCACTGGGGTCCATATTTTTCCATTTTGAAAATCTGTGACATGTTTTTTTCTCTACGACATTGAGTACAAATGTGCACATTTGGAGATGGGAGAGTAGGAATGTCAGGATAGGATTCCATACATGCAGTACATGTATGTACGTCAAACAAGGTATCAATACGTTTTCAGAAAGATTGGGAATGGGGTTGATGTTCAAGAACATGTGTTGGCAAGTCCATACGAGGTTGGTTTTGGTTTATATGTGAAGTCTCTCCAAGTCTTCTTTTTTTTTTCAACGTATTTTATCCAACTTTGTTCATTTTGTTGGCTCCTAGATGTAGACAGACTAGTAGTGATTGGGTCAATGTTTTTTATATTAACAGAGTCATTGTTCCATTTATATCTTTTTTTTGTTTATTTCTGTAGAATGAATTGTATGGCACTGGTGGTTGTATAGAGACTTGTTGGGAAGTTGAACTTGCGAAAAAGGTATTTTCAAAGCAGTTGATGTCATGCCTTATTCAAAGAGAACAAACCTTTGTAATAATCTCGAGAGTCCCTCACATGTGGTGTTTGTTGGTGTTGTTTGGAACATTGGGGGCATGTTTCGCGCTAGATGGAATTTCAAATAAGAGAAACAATGAACAATATGTAATTAAAACTCAAATTTAATGATATCGCATTTAGTATGTTTGATAACATGTATTTTTAAGCACATTCCTAGGATAATTACAAAATCAAAAGATGTAAATTTAAAATATATTATAAATTAATGCATAGGTTGAATTTCCTTCCATATAAATGTTATAATGAAGAAAAAAACTCCAAAACATAAACACTTTATGTAATATGTATATCCACAAAAGTAGGGAAATTACAAATTGTTGTTTGAAAGAAACAACCATAACACTTTGCATTCACTATTTTGCCAACAATTCATAGATGGTGATGTCCTCTTTTGGGTTTGGTATGTGATCAATTGTGTCAGATGAAATCACGGTGCATTTGATTTGATTTTTATTGGAAAATGTTTCTTCGTGTACTACTAGTTTGAACAAGTAACTACTAAAGAACAACTTGCCAAATATGTCTGTGATTTTTTGGATATTTCCCTCATAGCCATATTCATATAATTTTTCCACAGATATGCCTATAAGTTGTTCTGCAATTTCTTGGAATGCAATAACATTGAATTTGTTTGTTTGGTCTTCAATGTCGAACTAAAAAACATACCTTTATTCACGTTCAAAAACATGTTGATTACATGTTTGGTGATTCCATACACCATCCTCAATAGGCGTGAGTTTTTTTTGCACTCCCGGTCTTTAAATGTAAGTGAGCATGCAACATACCAACAATTGTCTACATTTAGAGAAACAATAGTTGCCTCAGCCAAAATGAATGCAGGGTTTGCACCTTTGCCAATAGTTGCCCTCCTGAAGCTCTATGTGTAGATAATAAGTGACAAGCGAGATCTGTTAAAGGGTTCTCAAACCAACTTCTCAAATCTTGTGTTTCTTAAATGAGAATAGGATTGATGGAAAGTTTAGATGTTAAGGTTGTAGTAATTGATATCCTAATAAAGTTAGTTGCTTTTCCAACCTTAAGAGTGATAATTAGAGAGCTACTTGAGATATAATATTGGTATAGATTATGTTTACTACATAAAACCCCCCATAATGTGACCTCTATACTACACCTGACATGTCCTTTAGTTGGAGGGTTCTCTTATGTGTCTATGTTCCATTCTTTCTCATGATGGTTACCAAGAGGCTAATGTAGATAACAACTACAGAGTTGTTGGCTAAAGTTGGTATTGCATTAATAGAAGTGAACACAACGTTGTGGTTTGCTATTGAATGCTCACCCTCTAAACAAGATTCAATGGTCAAGGTAATATCTAGATTTATTTCCCAAGCATTTTTTAAATGATTGAACTATTTTTTTGCAAGCTTGATGTATCCTTACATGATGTAAACTTTTCCAATGTCTATGGAAGGATGATATTTTGTTGCTTGGACGTTGAAGCATGTAACATGTATCTCACCACCTTCTACATCAATAACATCAAAGCTAAATACATAGCCAATAACAATGTACAATTAGCACTTGAAATATTGAACACATACAAGGCAATGTAAAATGTGGTTAGTGTGTGATGCACATGAAAATGAAAGGGATGTGTAGAGGGAAAATATCGAGAATAGTTGTATAAACTATTTCTAAATTTGAGTTGTGCGAAGAAGGTAGCTTGAAGACATACTTGTTATTTTAGATAGATCTACATGTGAAGCCTTCTAGCTAAACCAAGGACCCTTTTTATATTTGAGATGATGTGAAATAGTGTCAATGTGTCGAAGCAAATAAGCTTTGAAAAATATTGCTTCCATCAGATAGGACTACTAAATAACGGTCTTCTAATGTTAATTTGAAATTCATAATTTGTATAACGGGATTGCAAATAACCCTTCCATTTCCAATCCGTGTAAGAAAGGTTGGTGTTAACACAGATGCCATGCCTTTGATATTTTGTTAAAAATTGGAAGTGAAAGGGCACTGAAAGACCACATAGGAAAAAACATTAAAGCAATGTATTAGGTAAAATATAATGGAAACAAATGGAATTAAAGAAAAATACATATGCGAGTAGAGGAAAAAACATATTCATTAAAATATCAATATATTTGTTGATTTATGGTTGTAACTATTTGAACAACAATAGTTTATGTACTTGGTGTGGAGTTTAATAAGGAATAAACATGACATGATAAGAGATGAAAAACATGATATAGTAGGAGTAGTAGGAGAAGAAAAGTAAAACTTAAAACTTTCAAATATATTTTATTATTTAAAGAAAGACATTTATATGTTGATGATATACAAATGCCTCCCTTGCTTATCTCTCCTGAGAAAACAGGCTATGTTGAGGGCAGGCAGGTTCTGGATGGAATCATTCTTGCCCATGAGTTCATTCATTCCCTAAAATCCACCAAGACAACCGGGTATGTTGCTCAAACTAGACCTATTCAAAGCCTTTGATTGCCTCCTATTCAAACATTGAGAAGACCCTCCTAGCCTCTGGCTTTAGTCATGATTGGATCCGTTGGATCTGCTCTCTCCTCTCTTCTGCCTTCTTTTTAGTCCCG
>CBVK0102308888.1:0-23569 GCA_900067695.1 Picea abies
AATTAAATTGTTATTAAATTTTATTACTATGAAAAATTAGATTTCGAATGTGCTAGATGAAGTAATCTTTAAATTTTACTGTTGGGTTCTAATTGAATGGTTTTTTAAATTAAATTAGAGCCATTACACCAAAGAGAAGCAGGATGACTTCAACTTGAAGCTATTGGAGGGTTTGAATAGAATAGAAAATAAATTAGTTAAGGAGAGTGACTCAAGTAAATCTGAGAGTCACAAATCTTTAGAGGAGAAAGGAAAAGTAAAAAGTGCTAATAGAGATCACCATAATTCCCAAAGGATTTCCAATAATAGAGCAGGAAACAACTCAATTCTATCCCCTGTCAGAAGGTATAAGAGATCTGGGGTGGATGAGCTATGAAGAGAAATGTAAAAAATCAAACCTCCTACATTGGATGGTGACCACAAGAAGGATGAACATGCAAAGGCATGGTTGTTAGGCATGATGAAGTATTTTCAATTGCATAATTATTTTTCTCATGCAGAGGGTAGAATTTCCATCTATCAACTCAAAGGAAAGGCCTCCATGCGGTGGGAACAACTTGTGTAGATGCAACACATTAAAGAGAAAAGTGTTACTTGGAGGGAATTCAAGAAGTATTTTGAGAAGAAGTACTTGACTAATAGATTCTATGACAAGAAAATGAAAGAGTTCTTTGAACTTAAGCTTGAATGTATGACCATAGATGAATATGAGAGAAGGTTTCTAGAAATGCTGAAGTATGTCACTTTCATCAAGGATTAGACAGTCATGATTCAAAGGTATTTAAGTGGATTTCCATCATTCATCAGTGAAAAAATACAATATTATGATCCCAAGACATTAGAAGAGACCGTAAGGAGAGATAAATGATTATATGATTAGCTGAAAGGAAGGCCAAATTTACAAAAGGATTGGGAAGACAATAAGAAATTCAAGATGGATCAGAGGAAGAAGGGAGCTAAGCCACCATTCTTCAGAAATAATCCACAATGGCAGAAAACGCATAAGGAAACTAGAGTGATTGACACAGGGAGTCAAGGGCCAATACAACCACCTATGAAATGTTGGGGTTGTAAAGGAGACCATAGGTTCAAAGATTGTCCTCATAGAGGTGAAAAAGGTAGGGTTGTTCACAATGTACAACAAGCTGAAATAGTAGAGGACATGGGTAGATATGTGCTAAGGATTTATGCATCCCTGGACAACAAGCAAGCAGAATATCAGTCCAACATGATTGAAGTGGAAGGTATGATCAACAACCAAAACCTTGCTATTTTAATTGATTCAGGAGCTAGTCATAGTTATATAGACCCTAAGATGGTGGAAAGTTTGCAATTGCCAAGAAGAAAGCATGAGAAATATTGGTTGGTACATTTGGCTACAGGAGCCAAAATAAAAGTTAATGAGATGGTTAAGTCATGCCTCATATACATGAATGGATTGAATACTATGGAAAATTTAAACATATTGCCTTTAGTTTCCTATGACTGTCTAATTGGGATGGATTGGTTGGACCAACATCATGCTCTATTAGATTGTCATAACAAAGCTTTTACTTGCCTGGATGAAGAAGGGAACCAAAGGAAAGTGTAGGGAATTCCCAGGGCAGTAACCGTTAGAGAAATTTCAGCATTGCAGCTGAAGAAATGTTATAGAAGAGGATGCCAAATATTTGCAGCTCATTTGGAAGAGACACCTAAAGATAAGGTGCCAAATTTGGAGGATTATGCAGTCATGAAAGAGTTTGAAGATGTATTCAAGGAGGTACCTGGACTACCCCCAAGGAGAGACATTGATTTCTCTATAAATTTGATGCTTGGAGCAGTACCACTATCAAAGTCTCCTTACAGAATGAGTACACCAGAATTGAAGGAGCGGCAAATGAATCTTGGAGAAATTTGGAAGAAGGGGTATATACACCCAAGAATGTCTCATTGGGGTTCCCTAGTATTGTTTGTGAGAAATAAATATGGGACACTAAGGTTGTGCATTGATTTCAAAAATTTGAATAAAGTGACTGTAAAGAACAAGTATCCTCTGCCAAGGATCGATGATCTTTTTGATCAATTGAAGGATGCAAAGATATTTTCAAAGATAGATCTTAGATCAAGATACCATTAGTTAAGAATTAAAGAATAATATATTAGAAAGACCGCCTTCAAGACATGAAATGGTCATTATGAGTTCATAGTGGTACCATTTGGGTTGTCAAATGCACCTGCTATTTTCATGTGCTTAATGAATGATGTTTTGATATAGTATTTGGACAAGTTTGTCATTGTCTTTTTGGATGAAATTCTTATATGTTCCAAGTCAGAGGAAGAGGAACATCATTTGATAATGGTGTTGCAAGTGTTAAGGTAATGTCAGTTATATGCCAAATTGAGCAAGTGCTCATTTTATCAGAACATATCATTTCAAAGGATGGGATAGTAGTGGATCCCGAGAAGATAGAGGCCATTAGAGAATGGTCATCACTAAAGAATGTGACAGAGGTGAGATCATTCATGGGTCTTGCAGGTTACTACAGAAGATTTATTGAAGGATTCTCAAAGATTGCACATCAAATCCCTTCCTTGCAACGAAAGGGAATGAAGTTTTAGTGGACACTAGATTGTGAGAGAAGTTTCCAACACTTGAAACAATTATTGACAAGTGCTCCAATATTAAGGATTGTAGACCCAGATGAAGATTTCATTGTATGCACAAATGCATGTAAGGAAGGACTTGGTGGAGTCCTCATTCAAAATGGATTTGTGATATGTTACGAATCAAGGAAGTTGAAGGATCATGAAAGAAGCTATGTCACTCATGATTTGGAGTTGGTAGCCATAGTGCATGCCTTGAGAAAATGGAGAAACTACCTCATGGGAAAGAGGTTTGAGCTAAGAATAGACCACAATGGTCTGAAATAGTTATTTGATCAGCCAAATATAAATGCTAGGTAAAGAAAATGGTTAGAATTTCTAAGCGAATATGACTTTAATATAAATAATATCAAGGGGAAAGAAAATAAACTGGTTGATGCACTCAGCAAGAGGGTGCATGAACTACATGCTACGACCATTAGCATGTACCAAAATGATGTTAAAAGAAAAATTCTGGAGGCGGATAATGCATATCTGCAGTACAAATAATTGGTAGAAATGCTACAACAGGGTAAGATACTTCGGAATGTGGATGATTATAAGATGGGGATAGATGGAATACTATTGCGCAAGAACAAGATTTTTGTACCAAATGTCCAGGACTTGAAACGTATGATTTTTCATGAAATGCATAATGTTCCTTATGCAGGACACCCTGGATATCAGAAAATCATGGCAACGATCAAGAGCCATTACTTTTGGCCAAGTATGAAGAAATAAATCATCGAGTACATCGCTAGATGTATGGAATTCCAGAAAGTGCAAGCTAAGAATAGGCACCCAACAGGGTTGCTGCAACCTTTAACCATTCCTAAATGGAAGTGGGAAGTGGTGATAATGGATTTTATTATGGGATTGCCAAGAAAAAGCAAGCTGCATGATTTGATTATGGTGGCGGTGGACAAGCTTACAAAAGATGCCCATTTTATTCCACTAAAAACTACTCACAAGGCAGAAGATGTCGCTGATATTTTCATGAAGGAAGTGTTGTGATTACACGAAATTCCTAAAACGATTGTGTCTGACAGAGACCCAAAATTCACCTCGAATTTCTGGAAAGGATTGTTCAAAGTATTTAGAACGAATCTGAACTTTAGTACAACTTATCATCCTGTTGGGCCCCAACAACTCCCCTTATATTTTTACAAAATTTAAAGGGCCCCTATTAGAATCTTGATAATTATAATGAGCTACAAAATCAACCTTTTCAAATAGTTCCATTCCTTGGCTTTATTTGAGACAAAATTAAGACATTCACTTTAGTATGAGACATTTATTACAAGAGTATATGTCGAAAGTTAGAAACGAGCATAAAAATCTCAATTTAAACAAAAACGTTAATTTTTATCAAATGTTTACTTTCGTTTAAGTTATGATTATGTGTTCAATTTTTTGTTCATTAGCAAGTTTGACTATTTTGAATAATGTGTTCAATACTTCATCAAATAATATCTTGGTTGGTTTCTCATTTTCATGAAATCATTTGGTGATATTAATTAATTAAATTATTTTTTCATTTTGCATCTCATTTCAAAATAATAATAATAAAAGAATTATCTATCTTTTGTTTGATTTTGTAAAAAACTAAAATTAATATTTTTTCTCCATTAATTTGAATTTTCTAGATCATATTTGAAAAGAAATTATAAATAATGTTTGTTTATAAGTTATAGTTAGTTTAAATTCATTTTTTACTTTTCTAGATTTTGTTTTATTCACAATTTTTAGGTTATTAATTTAGGTTTCTTTTTGTTTCACAGGTTTCTATTATCAAATATTTGATATGGATATGATCATGGCTTGATTTTATTATCCAAATACGTTCAAGATGATTGATCAAAAAATAATTTTGGATTGCTACAAATAATTTTATGAGCAACAACAGATAGAATTTGGAAAGGCATCAAGATCAGACAGACGATTTTACATAACTGATTTCAACCAAACCGTGAGGAATTAAAAGAAACGATTGAAAACCCAGAACCAAAATGGACTCATTTACCTTCTGAGAGGCGATTTTCCCAAACAAATGAACGATTTGAGAGATATTTGGGTCTCTTTTAGAGGTAAATTTTAGGTGGTGGAAATTAATAGTGATGCCCAGACTGCTCATTCATTGTATAAATACATGAGAAAGTTCAGAGCCAAGAGATCCAAGAATTGGAGAGGAGGATTTTAATCCTTTCTCTTTTGTATATTATTGTTTTTGTAAAATTTTTATTTCTTTTCAAATGGAGTAATGGATGGCTGGAATCTTTGGGAGAATGGGCGAATATTTTCAAACAAGAATATGGAATTCCAGGTTGCTTAATGGCTTTTGTCCTGTAAGTAAAATGGTTTTATTTTCATTATAATATATTCATATTCTTTGAATAATTGATTATGCATTGATTTAAATCTTTTTTATCAATACATGGTTAATTATTATCATTTATGTATTAATTTTTCGAATCTTTAAAGTCTATTATCCAAAACATTTCTTCGAGGACAAAATGGACAAGTGATTCCAAAAACTTAATAGTACGACATATATGGATTTTGGATTTAGCATTTTGTTTATAATGTTGTTATTTATATATTTTTTAATCTTGTTACATGTGCAGGTATGATATCTTTAGATTAAATGATCTGTGATGTGTAGGAGGTTTATATTATAAATAGCATCTATCATTTGCTCATCAAAATACAAATGCTATGATTATATCTTCGATTTAAATAATGAGATTTATCTTTGAATTTTAAATTGAATGATAAAATGCATAGATTGCTTCCAGAATTATCTTGCTATAATCATGTATAATTATGAGATCACATGTTTATGTTTTTGTTTCCTTTTCTGTCATTAAAACCTAAGCTGTCCATACATGTTTTGAATTTATTTAGACAGTCATAAGGTTCATTGCATATTTCTCTCTTGGACATGGCAATTGGATGTTCACCACTCATGCAGATGCTTGGATACACCTCACTAATTCACTGACATGATAGTTTCTTTGTATTTTTTTGTCATTTACATATCATTGAAACTAGAATGTATGGTTTAGTTTTGAATATCCACATGTTCTTGTTTCATTAACTTTTTTTCAAGATTCCATAAATTTATAAAATAAAAATAAAAAATATTTTTATGTGCTTTGTTTATCTGCTTCCTAGAAACAATTATTTTTCACATCGATTTTCATAAGTTTTGATTAAAACTTGTATCTTGTAAATCATGTAAATAAATGAGAATTATATATCTTCCACTTAAATACAACTACTATAGTTAAATTTGAACATATGTACATATATATATTCTGTTTAGTAGTTAGCCAGTTGTTTGTCTCTTTTATTCATTTCTCTTAGGATTCTTAGATTGGCTAACAAAGCCATGAAACCCGTCAGAATGAGTTACACTAAATGACTTGGGTTATTTAGACAACCCCGGACTAGAATCGTTCTTCTAGTTGATGGATGGTCAATTTCACCCATCAACAAATGGCGCTAGAAGGAGGGCCAAACTAACAAACTGGCCTTATAGGAGTCTTTTTTCTTTTTTCGAATTTAATTAATTTCTCATGGCTCCCCAAATCACTATGTTGGAACATGCTTTCCACTTCTCATTACCTGATATCCCCAACAATACAGTCTGTCTCTTGTCGAAACTCACCTTTGATAGTGGGGGGAATGTATCTGCAAAAGACCATATTAACAAGTTTTGGTGTAAATGCATCAAGCATGATATTTATGATTTAAGGGTTTGTGCAGATTGTTTTCTTTTACTTTCAGGGGTCGGATTAGACATTGGTTTGAGTCTTTTCCAGCATATCACATTTCTGATTGGTTTCAGTTTGTAGATGAATTTTTAGATGATTTTGAAATCTATGATTACAATCAATTATGTGAAGAATTTCAGATTTTGCTAATCAATAGAGATTCATCTTCAAAATGATTTTCGACAAGAATCCATCATGTTCTTTGTAAATTTAATCTTGATGACATGTCATTTGTATTAAATCTCCTCTATGATGCTTGCATCCAGTCATATTCAATTGCAAATGATGAAGCAATTACAAATATTATCACTCAATTGCAAGAAGAATTGTGTTCATGGGATGAGAGAGATCCATCCAAAAATGTTGAACAAGCAAGGGAGGTAGAATCTATTGAAAATAGTCTTACTAACAATCAAATTGGTTTTTCCTCTGAATCATTGTATTTTTAGTCCTCGACCATCGTGGAAGAAGATTCGATGTTGGGTCAAGGTGAATGTCCTCATTCTCCTAAGTCTTGCTCTAATCAGTATTTAAATTCGGTTATTGAAGAAGACTTAGGTGATGAAAATGATCTTAAGAATTCTAAGATTCCAATGAAATAGATTAGAGATGTAGATCTACAATTGGAAGAAGTCACCTTAAACCCTCATCTACAAATCATACCTTATCAGCATGAAAGATTAGATGTTTTCCATGGAACTTTTGAATTATCTATTGTATAGGAGGCAAATTTAGATGATCATAATATGTTGAAGAATTTATCACCAAAACAAAGTGAAATTTTTAATGAAAATGAAGAGGAATGTCTTGAGAATACCATTGTTAAATATCATAGATCAAGAGATTCTTTTCATGTTCTTATTTCTGATTCCTTTTACTCTTTATATCCCGATATCTTCTTAGATTCTGGTGGATTTGATAGTTTACCCACGGTATCTTACTCTTTTCCACCACAATCCAATCTTTTCGATATGTCGAAATTTAGTGAAACTAATTCCAAACATAACACTTATCAAGTTGGATTTGATGCTCTTCCACTTTCATCACTTGAATGGAAAAAAGACATGTTGCAAGATGATTTTACACGATTTCTTTTTGAAAAATACAATGCACTCATCCTTATGGAGATCGAATATTTTACATTGTGTATTCTTTCTTTGATTAGTTCAAATTTTAATGTTTATGCTTCACATTTTGAAACGATCAATCTCATCAAAGGAATCGTTCAAACCAATAATCTAACTAATGTCATGAATCCTCTTATGATGTGTTCCCCATTGATATATTCATTTCATCAAAGTCATAGTTTTCATCCTAATTTTTATGAAAGGATCTTAGAATGGCTTGAAGATTCGTATCTAAAAAATATTCATAATAAAGATAAAGTCATGCTTGCTTTGTTTCTACCTAAATATCTAGGAAGTAAGCATCACATGGTTTTTTTAGATCCTCTATGTGAAGAAATTGATGAACACTTGGAGAATTGTCAGGAGGATGGGACATTTCGGCATTCATTGATGCTTATGTTAGGTCCCCATAATATTGATAAGTTTTCCAAACTTACTTACACTCTTACATGCCATTATGACCCATATAATGACAAAATTGCAGAATGGCTGGAGGATTCATACAAAAAGAATGTTCAAGGGAATGGTAAGGTCATGCTTGCTTTGTTTTTAAATGATGATGATAAAGGTAAGTATGATATATTTTTGTTATTCTTAGATATATTACCATTCTTGTTAGTAATATTTGATTTTGTTTCCATTGGAGGATTGGAGTTACTCCGATGGCTACATTGGAAGCATGAATTCACTTAGTATTTTTGATTTGTTTAGTAGTTAGAGTAGGTTTTCTTTTAGTTTTATTTCTTAGTTTTTCTCTTTGTAATAATGAAATTATGAACACAAGCGGGCACACCAAGAGAACCAGAATATGAATGTTGTCAGGGAAGTCCACTTTAAATCTTTTTCTCTCTTCTTTTCATTGAATATTTCTTTTAAAAAACACAATATCATCATGAAAATTTTAAATGGAAAGTGAAGAGATAAGTAAATTTAAACTATCAATCAAACCCTAACCCAAGGTTCCACGAGTAGGACTGCACTCATCTTAATAAGGATTTTTTAATTTTTAGTCTCTTTTATTTTTAATAATAATGCTTGGTCAAAGTAACATCTTTTGCATCATTATCTTAAGAAAAGAATTTGCTCGCACATGATATTTTATATGACTTAGTTCTTCCTTTATTTTACAGTGAGATGATAGTGGATACAAAAACTCAAGTTTATCTTTGGCAAAAATCATTTCCTAAAAAGTTTTCTTTTGCTGTTTTGATTTTGTGTACTTCTTATTTTGAATCCCATTAATAAAATTTGATTTGGTTTGTTGTGTGTTTTTGTTTTCTTTGATTATTTTGAATGAGTTTTCTTCTTATCTTTCTTTTTGAATCAATATATTTCTGATCAAAGAACTATTGTCGAAGGAAGCATTTATTTTAAGACTTGTGTTTTTCAAGCAAATTGAAATAGTTCAAAGAGGTCTTGGTATTAAGATATAGCTCGGACAATTGATTTTTAAGTCAATTGTCACTCTCATTTTGTCATCAAATTATCTTTGTTAGAGTATTACACCATAGATATGGTTTAAATCTTTGAGAATTACGATGATTTTTAAACTTTTTACGCCGTCCATATTCTTAAGGAATCACTTTTAAGTGCATCCCCATTCTCTAGATGATTTCTTAAATGGAATCTAAAATCTCTAAACCATGATAAAACTGCCAGTTTTGAAAGAAAATAAATAACATGATCAACTATTCACTTGTATTGCAATTAACCTCCAGTATCACCTTGCTCTCTTTGTCATCAATAAATATATAATTGTATTACTATTTAAAAGTGGCATAAGAGGGTTGAAAGCACTTATGTGTGGGAAGTGTGTGTAAACCCGTCGGGGTACTGAAAAGGCTCGCTGACAGCGGGTAAATGCACACATGATACCAAGACAACTTCGTCAAGGTACTAAACAGGACGAAGCAATGTCGGGTCGAGAGGTAGCAAGTATATGTTTTTAAATTAGCTTTTATGGAAGTATACATCATGTGGATACAACTATTGGATGGGATTAAAGCATTTGAGTGGGTTAAATAACATCCCTGTCGAGGCTATGGATGCCTACTGGCAGCAGTGGCTCTATCAACGATATTGAAGTTCTTTTATAAACATTGTGACTCTTTGATTAAGACATTGTTTCAGGTTATAATCCCCTGCAAAGAAAATTCTATTGTCTGGTTATAACATTGAGATTATCCTAATACCATATGGTCTCAGAGTGAATTTATTTCAGGGAGCTTAAATCCTTTTATCAGTCTTATTCTTTTCTTCCTGAGATGAAATATTACTAGATCAGATATAACTGCGTCACCCAGTAAGTCACCATTTGTTGGGCGCCAACAACTCCCCTTATAATTTTACAAAATTTAAAGGGCCCCTATTAGAATATTCATAATTATAATGAGCTACAAAATCAACCTTTTCAAATAGTTCCATTCCTTGGCTTGCTTTGAAACAAACTTAAGACATTCACTTTAATATGAGACATTTATTACAAGAGTATATGTCAAAAGTTAGAAACGAGCATAAAAATCTCAATTTAAACAAAAACATTAATTTTTATCAAATGTTTACTTTCGTTTAAATTATGATTATGTGTTCATTCTTTTGTTCATTAGCAAGTTTGAATATTTTGAATAATGTGTTCAATACTTCATCAAATAATATCCTGGTTGGTTTCTCATTTTCATGAAATCATTTGGTGATATTAATTAATTAAATTATTTTTTCATTTTGCATCTCATTTCAAAATAATAATAATAAAAGAATTATCTATCATTTGTTTGATTTTGTAAAAAACTAAAATTAATATTTTTTCTCCAATAACTTGAAGTTTCTAGATCATATTTGAAAACAAATTATAAATAATGTTTGTTTATAAGTTATAGTTAGTTTAAATTCATTTTTGATCTTTCTAGATTTTGTTTTATTCACAATTTTTAGGTTATTAATTTAGGTTTATTTTTGTTTCACAGGTTTCTATTATCAAATATTTGATACAGATTTGTTCATGGATTGATTTTATTATCCAAATACGTTCAAGATGATTGATCCAAAAATAATTTTGGACTGGTACAAATAATTTTATGAGCAACAAAAAATAAAATTTGGAAAGACGTCAAGATCAGACAGATGATTTTGCAGAACTGATTGCAGCCAAACCGTGAGGAATTAGAAGAAACGGTTGAAAATCCAGAACCAAAATGGACCCATTTACCTTCTACGCAGAGAGTTTCCCAAAAACGTGTACGCTGTGAGAGATATTTGGGTCTCTGTTAGAGGTAAATTTCAGGTGGCAGAAATTAATAGTGACACCCAGACTGCTCATTCATTGTATAAATACATGAGAAAGTTCAGAGCCAAGAGATCTAAGAATTGGAGAGGAGGATTTTAATCCTTTATTTTTTGTATATTATTTATTTTGTAAAGATTTTATTTCTTTTCAAATGGAGTAATGGATGACTGGAATCTTCGAGAGAATGGGCGAATATTTTCAAAGAAGATTATGGAATTCCAGGTCGCTTAATGGCTTTTGTCCTGTAAGTAAAATGGTTTTATTTTCATTATAATATATTCATATTCTTTGAATATTTGATTATGCATTGATTTAAATAGCTTTCATATTTTTTATCAATACATGGTTAATTATTATCATTTATGTATTAATTTTTCCNATCATTTATGTATTAATTTTTCCAATCTTTAAAGTCTATTATCCAAAACATTTCTTCGAGGACATAATGGATAAGTGATTCCAAAAACTTAATAGAACGACATATATGCATTTTAGCTTTAGCCTTTTGTTTATAATGTTGTTATTTATGTTTTTTTTAATATTGTTACATGTGCAAGTATGACATCTTTAGATTAAATGATTTGTGATGTGTAGGAGGTTTATATTATACATATCATCCATCATTTGCTCCTCAAAATACAAATGTTTTGATTATATCTTCGATTTAAATAATGAGATTTATCTTTGAATTTTAAATTGAATGGTAAAATGCATAGATTGCTTCCAGATTTATCTCGTTGTAATCATGTATAATTATTAGATCACATGTTTATGTTTTTGTTTCCTTTTCTGTCATTAAAACCTAAGCTGCCAATACATGTTCTGAATTTATTTAGACAGTCATAAGGTTCATTGCAGATTTCTCTCTTGGACATGGCACTTGGATGTTCACCACTCATGCAGATGCTTGGATACACCTCACTAATTTACTGATCAGATAGTTTCTTTGTATTTTTTTGTCATTTACATATAATTGAAACTAGAATGTATGGTTCAACTTTGACTATCCACATGTTCATGTTTCATTAACTTTTTTGCAAAATTCTTTAAATTTATAAAAGAAAAACAATAAATATTTTTATGTGCTTTCTTTTTCTTCTTTCTAGAAGCAATTATTTTTCACATCGATTTTCGTAAGTTTCGATTAAAACTTGCATCTTGTAAATCATGTAAATAAACGAGACTTGTATATCTTCTGCTTAAATACAACTACTATAGTTACATTTGAACATATGTACATACATATAGTGTGTTTAGTAGTTATTTAGTTATTTCTCTCTTTTATTCGTTTCTTTTATGATTCTTAGATTGGCTAACGGAGCCATTAAACCCGTCAGAACAAGTTACACCAAATGGCTTGGGTTATTTAGACAACCCCAGACTAGACTCGTTCTTCCAGTTGACGGACGATCAATTACACCCGTCAACAGATCCTGAGTCTGATGGATAGACAGAGAGGGTGAATAGAGTGATAGAAGATATACTGAGAATGTATGTGATGGATAAACCATCAAAATGGGAAGACTACCTACACTTGGTAGAATTTGCGTACAATAATGGGTATCAAGCATCGTTGAAGATGAGCCCATTTGAAGCACTTTACGACAGAAGGTACAATACTCCTGTGAGTTGGGATAATCCAGCTGATAGGACAGTAGTTGGGCCAGAGTTGCTCAGGGATATGAAGGACTACATGAGAAAAATTAAACAGAATTTAAAAGTTGCCCAGGACAGACAGAAAAGTTATGTCGATAAGAAAAAAATACACAGAGAAATAAAGTGGGTGATCATGTTTTCCTAAAAGTGAAAGATAACAGGAGTTCCCTGAAGCTGGGAAGCTGTGCCAAGTTGGCAGCCAGATTTTGTGGACCTTTTGAAATCCTAGAGAGGATTGGTCCAGTTGCTTATATTATTGCATTACTTGCATCTATGTCTATTCATAATGTCTTCCACATATCATTGCTAAAGAAATATATACCCGATGCTAATAATGTTATTGATTGGAATGTGATTTAGCTGGAGCAAGAAAGTGCTTTTAAGGTGCATCCGGTGCGCATTTTGGACCAGAAAATCAAGCATCTCCAGAATTTAGACATAGGGCTTGTAAAGGTTCAATGGACCTGGTACGGTCCTGAGGATGCTACTTGGGAGCATGAAGATGCAATGTAGACAAAATACCCGCATCTTTTCGAATATTTTTGAAAACTCTTATATATATATGGGTGTATGATGCATTGAGGACAATGCATAAAAAAAGGGAGGGGATTGTAATATCCCTCAAATGAACCCAATTGTAAATGAAATATAAATATACTTAAGTTGGTGAGCTGTTTAGACATCATTTTTGTAATATACCTTTCATGGCATGGTGCATGCATATACTGCGCAATAAAATGATGTAATATGCACATCGCAAGATACTGCGTGCAATAACTAAAGAGCATGCAACCTTGAGGTCAACGGATCCTATGCCCAGTAAATAAAGTGTGCGTAATATTAAGGTCAATGAACATTTATGTATATGTTATGCATGATAGGCTGGTGAGCCAGTATTATAAGCCGAAATGCTTATGTTTTGGTATTAGGCCGGAATGCCTAGATGTAAAGGGTCAATGCACCTACCTTGTACATGACTCATGATTAATATAAAAGACATCGCTGCAAATAGACTGACCACAATAAAAGAGATGGGGGCTGAACTTCACCAGTTAGGGAAATGGAGGGCCAAAATCCAAGCGAATATTATATTAATATTTCCTAAAACATAAAGTATGGATAATTATTGTATCCTAAGTTCTAAAGTTGGGGACAAGTGGAAAAAATTAACTTCCGATATGACAAGTGTCAATTTGGGGACATGCATTCATATAGTGGGGGAACTTATCTCATTTGGAGACTTCTCATGGATACCTTACTAGCAACCCAATGACCATCATTCTCACCATCACTTTTCACAAAGAGTTCATAGTGGGTCCTATACACACTCAGTTATCCAGTCAATTATTCCATGACCATTTCACTCATACATTCCGTTATCCTTGAGATATCCATTTCACCATTCTGGAGCTTGTTTTCGTAGCCCCTTTTGGTTGGTGTACCTGGTTAGCTTGGAGCAGGATTGAAGAAGCAGGTTGCTAGGCCCGTGAGAAATTCTCTGAGCGAGAGAATTGTTGGGGATTGATTCCTGAAGGTGATAGACTACAACTACAACACTCTGAGACTTCTGGTTGGGCCTGTTGCTGAAGCCCTGGAAGGGAAGTGGGGAAGTTGAGGGACTATTGAGCAAAGCAGGGGAACACTTCCTTGGGTGGGACATGCATGTGGGGAATGAGAGGTTGTAGGTTGTTAGTTGAGTGAGCACCTAAGACAAATTCTTTCCTATTGTCCTTAAGACTTAGCCTGGATAGGAACCCTTTACCCTGGGTGGAGTTCTGTCCCAGCTCGAGGGTGACTCACTGTTGAGAGTGATGAACAATGTAGTCTATGGTTGGGAGGTTCGTGGATGGTCTGTAAGCAATTGGTGAGAGTATTTCTAAGATAAGTACCAATTGTATGATAAAATGATATTCTACTTTCTTAATTATATGCATATGTTACGATTTTATCATACATGTGATTATGATTGCTTGTGTGCTTATGGGTAATTTCCTCTTAAATGATGCATATCTGTAGTTACTGTTATTTCAATATAAAAGTCGTATGTTACAGAAATAAAATTGTTGTTTATATTTAAAGCTTTTGCAAGCATGTTGTATGTATATGTTTTAGATACATGTAATTTAAAGAGTAAATTTATGTGGCATTGCTTAGTTGACTACTGGGTATGCTACTGTATGTTCCGCAGTATGGGAACAAAAGTGTTCCCTAGAGTAGCATGGATTGGATTCAAGGTTGGGAATGTTACCGAATGGTGTTAGAGCATGAGTGGTTTCTCTATAATGGTGCATTCCAGCCTATGGTTGGTCGAGGGAACGTTACATAGAGTATATGGCATCATGGTCAGGTTGTGGTGAAGCAGTCGAGCTTTAGAAGTTGATTGCAAAATTATTTGATCTCGAGTTGGAGGAGGTGTGTATCCTTTATGACAACCATAGTTTCATAGATTTGTTGGAGAACCTAGTGTGTCATGAAAAGTCCAATAATATCAAGATCGAGTACCATTATATCCAAGAGGTGATACAAAAGGGAGCAATAAATCTCCAATATGTTACTATCGATGAGAAACTAGCAGAGGTGTTGGCTAAGCCTCTGTCGAGAGTGAACTTCAAATAATTCAAAGATAATATTGGTGTGGTACAGAAGCATTTTCCCTCATGAGAGTGAGTGACGTGTTCCCCAATAGCAGGAAGTGATGTGTTCCCCAGTAGCAAAAAGTGATGTGCTCGTAGTAGCAAGAAGTGATTTGTTCCTTAGTAGCAGGAAGTGATGTGTTCCCCAGTAGAGGTAAGTGATGATATCCCTAACAGTGAGAGCTACTCTAGTGAAGGTTTCTATGCTACCCCAGCATAGGTTGGTACTCCAGTGCACCTTGGTGTGCTATCCCAATGTAGGTTGGTACTCTAATGTAGGCTGGTATGCTACCGTAGAGCAGGTTGGTACTCCAATGCAGGCTGGTATGTGTTAGAATATGATGGATTTCTATGTTTAACCATAGACAATATATCAATATTTTCACCCAACCATAGGCCGAAGCCACCCCTGAGCACCTTAACCTTGACAAAGAATCATTCTTGAAGAAAACCCTAGACTAGATAGCCAAACAAAGGTAGTGCACCTTTATACAAGGATAGCACGCAAAAAAAGAGTAACAAGAGATGATCAGAGAGTCTGAATGATAACCAAGAGATATTCCAAGCCAAAACCTAAATCGGCTAGTTGCAGCAGCTGCAACAACAACTCTCCTCCAAACTTGCGCACAAACTGGCCAACTACAGTGTGCACAAGTGTTGCTTCTATAGTTCTGAGAATAATGGCCTGAATGAAGACTGGATTCTTGTATTTATACTATTTCTGGAAGACTCCCTGGCCCGACTTCTCATTTTGGGTACCAATTCTTTAGTATATAACATTTTGTATAGCCGACTTCTTCTCTTGGAGGCTAATAACCTAATACAAGTCATTCTCTTATCCTGACTTGTCTTCTAGGGTTATTAAACAATTAATTAGGGTTTCTTCTTGCTTCTCAGAATATTTTATTCTCATCAGGTTTAGACATGGAGGTAAATACCTCTCATAGCTACCATAATATCAACACTACCTCCTAGCTAGGGAGGTATTGAAGGCAATGGTGTTGAGCACAAACATACCATTCAACCGGTAGCATCATCATAGTCGTATATACTATCTCATGATTAGATCATGATAACCATAATCACTATCAGTGTCATCAACTGCATCATCTCTCAAAACCATACTCCATTGGAGTAATCAAACATGATGATGAATAAGTCACTCACTCCACAAAGTGACACAAGAACCATTCTTCTAATCTAGACATATTTCCTAGAAGAATAAATGTCCTATACCATTTTTCATCTCGGGAATCTTCTATCCATTGATCATCCATCTAGTTGATAATAATTTACAACACTATTGATAGTATTCAAGGCAATATAAACAATTTCATTCAATAGAGAAGAACTATGTCTATCCATAATAGTATAGAACTACAATCCAATGGTACACTACAACACCAGGTAGCACATAAATACTTGATTAGTTACAAATAGTCATAATCAGTGAAACACATCCACCAGAGTATTATACATCTACTGTTCGAAGACATACAGTCTCCATAACAATCATATAATCTAATATCAACCTACACAAAAAACATTGGTATGATATAAACTGAATCATCTAGGCCATTCTTCCACTCACGTATGTGATATCTAGAAGAGCATCTTCCCTCAAAAAGTAAAACATCAATGGTGATCTATCTAGAAAATTATTCTCAAGAAAGGAAGAATAATTGTCTTGATTTATGAGCCTGGACCATTCACCTATCTAGTCCATTCCTCCATCACTAAACAAAGTGCAACCTAGGGAGAATGAGTTTTCCCTAGGGAATGTCTATCCCTGATTGTTGAACCTATACCATTCACCTATCTGGGCCATTCCTCTGGCACTAAACAAAGTGCAACCTGGAGGGAATTAATATTCCCTAGGGAATGACTATCCAGACCATTTCCTAAGGAAACAATTGTCCTGCACTAACCTCCAAAATGGACCATTCTTTGAAACTGCTCACAACTGTGAGCTTCAAAAGAATGACTTTCTAGTGAGGCAAACCAGTGTTATGTACCACTACTGAGAGTGATCGTCAAGAAGAGAGACTATCCTAGACCATTCCCCCACACAAATCAATCCATCGTTGTCTATGGTACATAAACAATCCATCGAACCATTTTCATTACAAAAATGACCGTTCGATCTGGACCATTTTCCGAACTAGAAAATGTTTGTCCATCGGAAATATCAAATAACTTTTTGAACTGGAAATGAACTCCTCATCTTGGACCATTTTTCAAACTTGAAAAATGACTATCAATAAATCAATAACACATCAGTTCTCACTCCCAAACTATGAATCATCTCTTCCTTTTTCAATAAGGAAGTCGTCTCCTCTAGCTCCAAATTGATTATGAAAAACTCTTTCATCTTGGAAAATGTCAGCTTATCTGCTCATCTGTGTAGATATATATATTGGAGAACCAATTTTCTTTTATGGACTTCATCACAAAGAATGTAATGCTTGATCTCAAAAAGTAATTCGGTCTTTCTGTAACATTGGTTTTCTATGAAGGCTTCATATAGCTCTGATCAATATAGTATATCATTGTTGGATTCATCTTTTGTTTCCTTCTAGCTCATAACATCGTGGCAAGGGTCAAACTAGAACATATCCAAGTGGTACTTATTCTTCCATAATGAGAGTTTTTTATGGATTAGAAATCCATCATCCTAAGCTTCTGAGTAACCATTTTGATACAATATCTCTGTTATAGAAGGTTTTTCACCACGCTTATGCTATGCATTGGAGGTTCTTTACCAAGTTGTATTCTTTCATTTGCATACAAAGGTGTCTTTCTGGTATACCTTAAAGCCTTGAGGTTGTTCTTCATATGCTCTTTGTTCAATTATTATGGGGAAAAGGATTTTCATTCATATGATGTAAAGACCAACCCATGGATATTGGAGACGATATAATGGCTCATGTAGAGTATGTCTGGTTTACTGGAACAAAAAATCATCATAGTCTTCTCCCTCCATTTGAGAGAACCTCTAGTTCTCGATCTCACAATTCTTATATTCATGAGTATTCCATACATTTATCTTCATCGCAAATTTTGTTTCCTCTTCTTGATTGATTTTAGTGAGTTCAGGTCAGACTGGTAGTCTTGTGATACTCGATACAATGATTGGTTGTTATGGATTTTCTTTCTCTCTTGGAATATTCATTTTCTTCCTCATGTTTTTGTTTAACTCTTAGGTCAATGGATTTTTCTATAGATTCCATGCCCTAAAGATTCCAAATTATTCCTTTCACCATAGGATAATGGATGTGGATGGAAAATCAAGGATACTTTTAGGATTCTTTTCAGAGAATGCTTTTTCTAATGTCAAACTTGAACATGCACTTCTTTTCATGCCTGTTAGAATGGATATATACTTCATCATATTTAATGGATCATAGGATTAGCTCTCTTCTAATCCTTGCTTCATATATGAATGCATACTCTTATTTTGGAAATATATAATCAGATCCCTCCATCTAACAGAGTCCATGCTTCCGTCTACATCTTTATTGCCTTCTGCAAAGTGTCATAAATCTTTCTCCAATTTCCTCTTGATTTCTGACTTCTTTCTGTCTTTACTTCTTCTAGGTTTCTTCAAGATTGATTTTGATTTTGTCTTATCTTGCAACTGTTACTTCTGTAATAACTTCCACATGAATTTTTACAAGGGTTTTTTGATGTACTTCATCCTTTCATGTGTATTGTCTGACTTGTAGTCATAGTGATATCAATCCTTATCTTTTTGTTCTTCCATAGGTACAGTTTTTTCTTGGAACATATTATCTTATAAGAAATAGATATGAAAGATATGTACGGAAAACATTATATGTATAAGAGATATGAAGAGTATTGTTACCTTGTCTTAGAAGAATAATTTTGTTTCATCCTGCTTAGTCTTCTTTGAAGGTTCCTTTTCTTCGACAACTGATGATTCATGTGTATCCTTCCTTTTCTTTACCTCCAGAAAATGATTCTTGTAGTAACCATATTTTTGACAGTTGAAGCATTGTATTTTTGACATATATTTCTCTTGATTTGGCTTCTTCCTTGAGACAAACTTCCTTTTGTTCCTGAAATTATTGAATCTTGTTGTGAAGTCTTGATCATCGTATTTCTTTTGAGGTTTCTCTTTTTCACTAATTCTTGATTCTTCTTGTGCACAACAAGTCCAAATTTCTTCAAATGTAGCATACTCCTTCCTTGTGTTCATTCTTGTGGAAAATGCATCCCATGTCTTGGGAATACTATTGAGTACTATATTTACCAGTTCATTTTTTGAAATGATTTCTTCAATATATTGTAGTTGATCTCTTAACTGATAGATTCTCTGATGTAGACCAGTAGCCCTCAGGCTGAGATATGCTCATAGGATCATTTCAAATCATCCCTAAGCTAAAGCGGCTCTTTTGGATCCCTATCAAAACCTCAACATTCGATCCACGGGTCCTTCCTTGAAAACCCCACCTGCACAAACATGCATTGGGCATGAGATTTCACCTCCACGTGGCCACCAACAATGACCTTCCACACGGCCTCCCAGATATAATCGTGACCCTTTTCCGAAAAATGATTTTTCGAGTTTAACGATTTCATGAACCCATATGTCAAGAGTTCTAGGCCTTTGATCTCCCGAATATAAAAATGTCGAAATACCAAAATCCCGGTCTTTCTAATTGTGTCCTCCATGATCACAGTCCTTTTGTCGGAACTTTGGGGTTTCCAATGCCGAAATGCTCCGATAACTTATCTTTAGGATTACCGAAATGTCGAACCCAGGTATGCCAAAATATGATCCTGTCTCGTGACCCAGAAATACTCCTCCTGTGCTTTTAGGAATTCACATTTTGGAACTTCATGAATCTCAGTGCAACAATTTCTTGTCCTCTCATACTTCTGGTATCTGAAATACCAAAGTACTTAAATATCAAAACTCCAGTCCTCCTTCTCCTGAGGAAGATCAACTACTGTGACCCTCCCTGATCCAATGGCTTAGATCCTTTCGAGATCTCATGGGTCAAGAGTTTTTAACTCTCACCCCTGCATCTTCTGATAGCCGAAATACTGAAATGGCCTTTTGGGGATTTGCCCAAAACCTTGTCCATGTGCACTTTTCGAGACTTCGGGATTCACAATTTTGCCAATTCTCTGTGAGCAAACCTTGATCCTTCAACTTCCTGGTATTTGAAACCTAGATGGGTTTGGATCTCTACCACATGTCCTCTAAAATGGACAGTCTTGATCTTCCTTTTTTCGCGTACTGGGAGTTTGAAACTCTCGGTACCAAAATCGCTGCCTCCTCTACCTTCCGAACTATGAATAGCTTAAATGCCAAAGTTTTGCTCTGAAGGCAAGTCGTGTTTCACGACTTAGGGGTTTTCACTGTGAAGTTCACCAGTCTCTTGTCATCGGAATTCCCAAAATGCTGAAATGATGTAGTGGCTCCTCTTCCTTGAATGTGCAAGGGTTAAACCTCATGAAGCTTCCCCCAGATTCGATGGCTATCAGTCCATGCACCTATATCTGACGACAACTGTAGCTCCTTCCTGAGCTTACACCTTCTTTATTTTCCTTGGAAGATTTTCCAATTATCAAAGGTCTCGACCTTTGTTTCCTCTCTAAAATCTATATCTTTGTCTCCCGTTTGTGTTCTTAAAGACGTTGTCCCTCCTGAGCTTTGTTGATTCTGAAACCTCAAAGGTTTCCCAACCTCTACACTCCTTACAGAGTCTTTGCACACAAAGATGCTATCTGTCCCAAGCTTTGGGACTTTAGAATAATTCCTCTCTCACTCCCACTCCTACTGCCTGACAAGCCTTCATACGGCTGTCTGTCTGTCAACACTTTACTCAGGTGTTGGCCTGATGCATTCCTTGCACAGGTCTTTATCCTTTCCTTCTATGCACTCTTTCACTTGCTCAATGCCCTCCTAGTAGAGGTTCTGAAGAATCCTTAGTGACTCTGTCTACTCAACGAACTTGAAACAAAGTTCTCTCCTTAATGCATCCAGTGCATTCGCTCGATGCCCGCTTGGCAAATCTTTCATAGAATTCTTAGAAATTCTGTTTGTCCTGTGCCCTCCTCTGCACAGTCTCACTTGCAAGGTATTCAACAACCTTGAGGCTTATCCCTAATTCAGTGACTTCCTCTGGTGCGCCTTCCTAGCACACCTTGCATGAATCCGCAAAGAACCCAGACCTGGAATCAAAGAACTCTGAACAGATAGGGAAATCTATCTATCTTCTACAGATGGAATTTAACATACATCTACAACATATATGAGTACACACACATAATATTCATGAAATGCATAAACACACAAAGACTCAAATGTAGGAAAAAAAGCTCTTTGTATTAATATGAATGCCTATTTACAATGTGAGCTTGGACTACAATGGAGTCTCGACTCCTTCTCTCCTCCACTCTAACTCTCTCAGAGCTCTCCTATCTCTCGACTCTACTCGACTAACCCAACTACTTCTCTCTCATCCTACATACAAAGGATATTTTACATGAGGGGGCTCTTCGATCTCTTCCCTTCATCCTCACCAACCTTATTCAATTACATTAACTTTACATTGAATGGGTTGTTGATTCGAAATCGGATCCAGGAGCCTATCAGGGCACGAAAAATGCTCAAAAATGAAAGTGCTCGGAATTCGATGAAACCAACACCATTGCGTCCGGCTCATCTTCCTGATTCCGGTGGTATAATTTTTATGTCAAACGGAGTCCGTATGGAGAAGATACCGCGTTCTGACCGAAACGTCAAACAGGAAAAAAAATGTTGACTGGGCAAGACACGTGTCAGTCTGTACAGTTGACGTGGCAGGTCCGTACACTAACACGTGGAAGATTCTGTATGGGACATGTGGCAGCCCCATAGCATGACATGTGTCAAGCAGTTTTGGCATTTTGGGCGTACGGTTGGACCAATCCCAAAGTGACACGTGTCACCACTGGGAGGGTGACACGTGGTAGGGTGACGTCAGCAGCTGACATGGCAGACTTGCGTGGCATGATGACTGGATCATATGGAAATGATGTAGTGATGATGTGGCAGTGCTGACTAGATGTACAGAAGGCTTACATGGTGGATGACGTGGTAGTACGGTGAGCTGACGTGGTGGATATGTGGGCAAATCAGGTACTGACACGTGGCATCTTTCATGGCGAATGATAGGGTGCCACGTGGCCCAATCACGGGCTGCCACATGGCACCCTGGGTTTAGCCAATGACGGCTATGTCAAAAAATTTGTGTTCCGGACCGGGTTCGAACCGGTGACCTCCACTTTGGTTAAAGTTTTCGCACATTTCCGAGTTACCGTTACACCACCGTATGAAACTTGTTGTGTAAACGGGTTATACAACATATATTTTCGTTGCATTGTATACGGGGGTTGGTGCGGGGCCGGGGCTTAGCCCCGACCCCGGGTTTTATGTGTGACATACGACCACCAGTGCGGTTAATGTTTATGTGCAGATCCACTATGTTTACATGTGACCACACTTAACAGTTGGGCAACGGTTATATTATATGTCTACATGCGCGCGGTTTGGTGTTTTAAAATGGTTAAAACTACTATGGTGCGTGGTTTTAATATAGCGCGAGGTCCCATGTAATACGCAAAGAACCGAGAGCTAAGCTGCGTACGGGGCTCGTGGGCCAGCGCTTAGCCTTTGGCTAGCGCTCGGCCATATGAGTTTGCATATGACCAAGAGTAGGAGTGCGCGCCCAGTATAAGGAGCTAAGCAGTTTATTTAACTATATTATAGTTTGAAAGTGGGTTTTTCAACCACTTTAACTAATTTTAATGTAATTAACTCATAATTGGGAGTTATTGGGCTTTTTTAGAGCCTAATTCTTGGGAGGAAGTTGGAGATTGAAACCAACTTTCCCAACTATTTAACCAAGCCCATGTTGAGGCCATTTGGTCATGCTTTGGAAGCTTTTTGACGGTTTTGGAGAGTAGAGATGCTGAGGCAAAGCCAGGTCTAAGCCAGTTTGAGGCAGGAAAGCTGTTGAGGTAGAGATGCTATCGAACGATTTCTGAGAGCTCGGGACACCCATTTCAGGTGCCGTAAGTTGTGCAAGATTCTAGAGATCATGGCGAACAAGACCAGATCAGTCTAGAAGCCAATCGACAATTGTAAAGATGTACTAATAAGCTTTTGAAAAGAAATCAAGAAGCCTCCCTCACAGAGAAAAGGCCCGGAGACGTAGGCATAGTTGCCGAACTCCGTTATCAAACTTGTGCATTATGGTTTGCTGTTTTCATTCCATTTCAGATTTGCAATTATGTTAATGGCTATATAATTCATTTGCTTTTCTCGCTCTTTCGTTAAGTTTCCCAATAGTCATTTAATGCATGCAAATGATAACTCAACCATAGTCATTTCGAAAAATCCTGACGGATCAAGTGGTATCAGAGCTAGTTGACGTTTGGAATTTGAGTTTTGCA
>CBVK0102308908.1:0-10360 GCA_900067695.1 Picea abies
ATGTAAATGCCAAAAAGGGTAGGGGACAAGGGACAACCTTGTTTGACTTTGATATTGCAGTTAATCTCTTTTAACCAGCCCTAAGTGTTTTTAAACATAGCAATAATGTTCTCATACATCCTTATTGGAGAATCCCTCAACTGTAAATTAATATATTAAATAGATCAATAAATGCATTAAAAAATAGATTATTAAAGTATTAATACATTGGTCAAGTATTAATACACTAATAAAGTAATACATTATTACATTAATGCATAATGTAACATGATAAACTATTAATACATTAAAAATACATTGTGTTTTTTTTACAAGAAAAAGAGATTAATAAAGTAGTGGTATGACCACTGTAGGAACATCTACATAGTTCATGCATGCATCCTATGCATAATATACAAAATTACATATATAGGCACCATATAAATAAGCCCAGAGATGCCCATTATGAATTAGGCTCCAAAATTTAACTCCTATGGAGGTAAAAGCCAACAAACAATGTTTCTTCAGTGTTAACAAAATCTAAGCCAGAGACAATAAAAGAAAAAGAACCAGTGTTACACCTGTTGCTTGGGATTTTGGGGACCAATGGTCAACGAGGCCTTCACCCTTACATCTTGTTGAGGAATCGTCTTGGCGGCTTGCATCTCCAGCTTTTCCATCCTCATTTCTAAGTCTACTATATGGTCATTAACCAATTGCACCGACTACGTGAGAGATTTTGTTGGTTCCTCTCTGGTTTGGTTGAGGTCTTCCTCCAACATGCAAACCTTCTACCACCTTCCCCATCCAGTCAGAGAAAGAATCTTCTCTGTGCGCTAAATTTTTGTTTTAGTTCATGAATTTCCAGTTCCAGCGAAGGGGGTAGATTCCAAGGAGCACCAGACTTAAAGCTAGAAGCCATGTGGGGAGCTAGTGAAAAACATTTCAGTGTTTGAAGGGCCAGAGACCAAGAGGAGGGAGTTGATCTTTGCAAACAACCACCAGAAGAAGAGAGAGTTAATCTGCAGGTAGGGGATTCAAAATACGCTCCTAATTTACCTCCAAAATGAGCATGCCAATCCATATTTTGGAAATGAAATCTCACACGAATGTCTTGGGGGAGAGACATAAGCGTAGTACCAAACTGCTTGATGGGCCTGATGGCAGCCTCAATCAGAAATACATAGAGTGATAGGAGCTAGGGAGGGGCATACCTTCTCTCCTGAAAATCATCAATTGTTGAAGTGATTCCACTGGCCGATGTGTGGAGAGGTGTCACTTCCTGCTGCCATTAGGCTTGATGACGTGACCTCTTGTGAGCCGCCCACCTCAATCCCTTAAGGTATTGGTGAAAATAGCATGGTCCCATTGAGTGTGAGGAGACCCTTTCCCAAGGGGGTGGCGGATTTTATTGCCTTATCCACTTCTCCATTTAATTGTTGAAGAACATGGAAAAACTCAATCTTTCGGAAGGATTTAGAGAGTCTCTAGATTTTCTTGAGAATTTGCCAAATTTTCATTTCATTTGGAAATGAATTAGTTATCGAGGCTTTGATTAGGATCCGAGAGTCTCTTGTGACCATGATTTCATTGATTCCTATCTCTCGAGGTTGGTCGAGGCCTTGCCAGGTTGTATCCTGAGAAAATAGGGGGTTGGAGCCTCCTTTTAGTTGCAGGCCTTGCCAGAGACCCAAAGCTTCTGCCATGTTGTTGGTGTCTTCCCCTAAACCCTAAGAAAAGACCCATTCTATGATTTCATCAGGGCCATAAAACACCCCTCCCCCTCTTGCCTCCCCTGGATTTCCTTTCAAAGCTCCATCAAAGAATAGGATGTGTTTATGTTGAGAACGCCACCAGTCTATGAAATCCACTTGCTCCAAACGCAATTCCCAGGGTTCATAGACATGCTTTGGGATAGGGGGAGGGAGTTTTAGATATGGAGAAAGGCTATGGATCCAAGATTCTTAAGGTGGGGAGAGAGGTCAAGTGTTGGAGGCATACCAATGGAAAGAGAGGCAGTATCCCACAAGAGCTTTTATTTTTACATCAACATGGATAGGGGTGGAGTACTTTCTTTTGAAAATACCAGCATTCCGTTCTAGCGAAATTTTCCATAAAATAAATTTAGGATGAGTCAAATAGAAACACTTAAGTTTATCTTTGAATTTGAGCGAGAAGCGACAAAGGGAGGCCCAGTTACTTAGCAGAGAGGGGATATCTGGAGGAATTTGAAAAGCAGGGGCCCACCCAGACAGGGATAAATTCCAAACATCCTTTGGAAAGGGGCAGTTGAGAAGCAAATGTTGAGTTGATTCCTCATGGCAACAACAGAGAGGGCATCATGAAGGGCCTTCTGAGAATTTTCTTCAGAGGTTGTCACTAGTCAGGATACTATTGTGGGCTAAAGTCCAAAAGAAGAAGTCAAATTTAGGTAGGATTTTGACTTGCCAAATCCTTTTCCAAACTGTAATTTTTCCATGGAAAGGGGGAACAACGATGAGGAGTTTGTAGCCTACTCCTACAGAGTAGTCACATGATAGGCTTCCCCGGCCTCGATTGTCCTTGAGAATTTTGGAGATCAATGATTTCCCTTGCATAATAGAGAGCATAAATTATTTTTTGTGGAGAAACTGGGGGACAGTTGGGGAGAACCCACCTCTCCCAATATTTGGATCCGTCTCTTTCTCAGAGGGAGATATCCCAAAGGGTGTAAAAATTTTGAGATTTAAGTAAGGCTTTAAGAAGAGAAGTGACATGGATAGAATCGAGCGGGGGATGCCCCATGATGGACTCTTCCTAGATTTAGATTTTCTTTCCATTACCTGGAAAACATGTAAGTGTAGAAGTGAAGAAATTATGTGCTTTTAAGTAGATGGAAAATATTGATGAGCCATGAATGGATTTTAGAGGGCCATCTAGACATAGAAGCCTCAGGCCATAAAAGTACTTCTTCCAAATGGTTGTTTTATGCCAAGATCTCCTCCCCCATACTAGATTCCATAGAAATTTTTCTCCAAGAGCTAGATTCTGGACTTTTAGATCATGGAGTTGAAGACCTCCTTCAGGAATAGGTTGAGAAATCTTCCCCAACTGACCAACGAGATTTTTTTGTCATTTTTATTTCATCCTTTCCAAAGAAATCATCATAAAAGGGCATAAATTTTAGAGATAATGCCTCTTGGAGCTAGCAGGATTGAACATTGATAAATAAGGATGCTTGAAAGGACTCACTTTATAAGAACTAACTTGCCTATTGGGTTTAACTAACTTGAACCTGAGGCACTTATTCTAGCTTTGATTTTGTCGATTAGGGGTGCCCATCACAAAGAATTGGCCAAGGCTTTAAATATGGAGAATCCTAATACTTAAAGGAGTCCCACAGAGTTTTTCCCGCTATTCCTAGAATCTGGGTAATGTCAGTCATTTCCCTTGGGGTACAATTCCAACCATAAATTTGACTCTTTGTGTAGTTGATTTTGCTTCCCGAGATGGCTTGATACTTGTCTAGTTTGGATTTGAATTTCTTGTCCGAGTGAGTTCTTTCAATTCCAAGGAGAATGGTTTCGTTGGCAAACTGAGCATGATTGATGTCTCTGACTCCTCTGGCTATGCGTAGTCCCATTAGCTCTTGAAGTTGTTGACTCTGATCTAGTTGGAAGCTCAACACCAACACCTAAATTGCATAAAGGAGCAGCAAGAGGGGAAAGCCTTGCCAAAGTCCTCGAGAGGCTTGGAAAAATCTAGTTGCTCGACCATTAACCAGAGGTGATATCCACAGACTTCCAATGCATGATTGTGTCCAGTTGACAAAGAAATGGTCAAAATTGATTCGCTGCATAACCTGAATTAGAAAACTTTGTATTACCTTATGAAAGGCGTTTTCTAAATCCAGTTTGATTACTATACATTTTTCTTTCCAAGATTGACTTCAATGAATGGCATCCTCGATAAGGATAACATTATCGCCATTGTTCCTTCCCCTTGATTTTCAAGAATGATTGAGGGAAGTATGTTTTTGATCCTATTGACCATGACTTTAGTGATAATTTTGTAACTGATGTTGCAAAGGGAGATTGGCCTAAAGAGATCAAAGGATTTGGCTCCTTTTTCCTTGGGGATGAGGGCCAGGAAAGTTGAGTTGGTTCTTCCTGCAATCTTACGGTAGGATTGAAATTTTTGAATCATTCTGTGCAGATTGTTCTTAATTATTTTCCAGCAGACTTTGATAAACTAGGGTGTAAATCCATCTGGGCTTGGAGCTTTGTCAGGATCCATATTGGCTATAGATTTCTTAATTTATTTTTTAGAGATCGATGTTGTGAGA
This sequence comes from Picea abies, assembly GCA_900067695.1. NCBI lineage: Eukaryota > Viridiplantae > Streptophyta > Pinopsida > Pinales > Pinaceae > Picea > Picea abies. The sequence goes on from CBVK0102308908.1 coordinate 4,304, forward strand.
GCTGAGTTATCTTCCATGGTGACCCCTTGTCGACAAGCAAAGTGGATATTTCAATGCAGCTAGTGTTCCTTTTCCAAAGAAATGGGCTCCACGGGAAGGATCTCCGACTGGAGTTGATGCAGTTCCAAGGATTGTTGCGCTTCCAGAAGTTTTTTGAGGCGGGATTTAAGATATTTGTCTTAGGATTTGAGAGCTGATTTAAGTTTTCTCATATTTTCTTCCCAGATGAAGAAATGAGAATTCGAGACTAATTCCTTCCAAACTAAGGAGGTGACATCTAGAAACCCTTCTTGTTGGATCTAGGAGGGGATAAACTAGAATGGTATGGGACCCAAGTTATGATCTTGTGAGATTGATAAAAGGAATGGTTTGTGGTTAGAAGAATTAAAAGGGATGATGGAAGAGTCTAGATTGAGCCCAAGAAGAAGGAGGGAATGTTGAGCATGAAATCTATCAAGACAAGAGGCTATGTACGATGCCTATTCTTATATTAGACCAAGTGAAAAGTCCTTTGGGGGGCTTAATGTCTTCTAGGTCCCAATCCAAAATTAGATCATCAACTATTTCCTAAAGAGGATCTATGACTTGAGTCCCCCCTTTTTTTTTGTGGGAGGAAAGGGTGAGGTTCAAATCCCCATCGAGGATTAAGTTATCGGGATGGTGTAGATGGAGGAAATCTTGTATAAGATTACAACAATCTCTTTTTTCCACACAGAGAATTGGGACATAAATCTTGAAGAGGCTTACCTGAAGGCGCATATATTTATGTTGCAGATTTGTAGAGGCTTACCTGAAGGCGCATATATTTATGTTGCAGATTTGTGAGTATCCAGTGTGTACAAGTGAAGGATTGGATCAGGTCAAACTTGCTAGGATTCCAAAGTGTGTCTAAATCGCCTGAGGCACCGTGGGAGATTACTGCTACTCCTTCTCCTAAGTTCTAGAAGGAATTTCTGGCTTGGAAGAATGATTGTTCCTCCAACTTGGTCTCTTGGACTAAAAGGACATATGGGCTAGAAATATGCATTAGATATTTCATTGCTTCTACTTTCTGCTTGCTCCCTAGTCCCCTACAGTTGTAGGAGACGACCTTCATTACATACCTCTGCTAGTGAAGGTAGTCCCTTTAGATATCTTCCCTTGTCGCCGTGCAATTCTGGGGTTGAAAAACCCTTCCACAATAGATTTTCCTCCCTACAACTTGTCTTTATAGGTTTCTTCTTCTATGTGCTCCTTTGTTCATTTTCTTCCTCTCCTTGATGTTTTCTTAGTGCTTTGTAATGGTCCCATTTCTCCTTCCTCTTCTTCTGATAGAACTTCCTATGTCCCTAGATCTTGTTTATCGGTCAGGGATGGGTCTTATTGGGAGGGGGCTATGTTGGTAATCAAAGGTGGATATGTTTCTTCTTTTTATGGGATGGTCAGGGTGATGGGTGGGTCATTTTCAACCATGTTTCCTTCGGTTACTTAGTCTTCTAGGATGGAAAAAAATATTACCATATTCGAGCTGTGTTTTTTTCATTGGAGATTCCTTTCTAGCTAGAAAGGGATTAGGGTTTTCCCCCTATCTATGCATTCCTAATTTAAGATTTTTATTATGTCTTTTGGCTTGTTGCCACCTCTCTTCTAGATCTTTTTCTTGCTAGGTTTGAGGAATTTTTCAGCAGTTCTTCTGGAAATGCCCATAATCGTAGAAGTGTCTAAATTTGAATGGAAAATGTTTGTAATCTATCTTTTAGAAGTGTTGCCAATATCCTACAATCATTTTTATGGTTTATGATAACCCATATTCTAAGTCAACTTCAACACAAATATGAGCACATGATTATTGATCTTTAGTACTTGCTCTGTCTATGTACTTTCCGAGAACGTTGCTAATGGACTATAGAAAGAAGGGAATAAAATAGTGGATCAAGAGATTAGGAAGCCTGACCTACACCAGGATCACATTAGGCAAATCTTGGGCCAAGGAGGCCACCTAGGGGAATGCCCAGCTAGTGTGCATAATTCAGCCAACTAGGCTCGACCCATTTTCACCTTTTGATGTTATTCAAATATGCATATGTAAATAAATAGTTCCCTCGGTATATAAGGTGAATTGGGACTCAAATAAATCATTATTGTCTTTTTATTGAAGCTATGTGTCTCACTTGATTTTGTTATCTGAGTTTCCATTTCACGTTTTGCTGCATTTTCGTTTTTGGGCATTGTCAAGGTTAGCCAGTGCACCTTTCTTCATGGTTGCACCCTGGCTGCTCTGTTTTCCATGATTCCACATCTGAGAGAAATATTACTCCGTTAGCTAGCCAATATCTCAAGGAGCAAGTCGATTTTCTACAAGTTTCTTGAGGCAGAAAGGAGGGCGCACCAACCTGGGATTTGCGCCCTTGTTGATTTCTCCATTTGTCAAGATGAAGTAAGTGCGCCCTCCTCGATGGTTGCACTGAACTTCTTCCTTTCATCCCCGGGACTCACACTGAGATAGCCCCATCCTCTTGGCTATTATTAGATCATCTCGGCATTGGATCTCCATTGCTTGGTTACCGAAAACAATGGTGCACCCCTGTTCCGATTTGCGCCCTTGTTGATTTTTTGGTCAACTGTTAGAAAATGGATTGTTTGGTAATATTATCTAGTATATATCCTTCTTGGGAAGATCAATTGGTATCAGAGACTCAATATCCATGGAACATCTTTCGGTCTTGAATATTGAGCCAAATTTGTTTTGGGGCTTTTAATGAAATAGTCCAGATTTCACCCATTTCAGGGTTTACATATTCATGCAAGAAGATCAATAGATCGCATAGACTCAAGGGAGAACAGATCTCCACTACAACAGAGAGGAGTTTCAAAGATATAAAACAATACATATCTCTCACTCTAGACCATTTCAACGTCTTTTATCCAGGGTTTTGCGCCCTCTGTTCACAAAACAGAGCCTGGCCCATTTTCCAGTTTTGCAACCTAGGTTTGCTTTGATCTATAGTTGGCCTCACAATGCCTCCATGAAAATATCCCTTGGAAGTAGACTTAGATTCCAACACTTCAAATCTTGACCAAGATCTTGCCTTGGTCCTTAATGAATTGCTCTAAATGCAACAACAAAATAATGCAGACCCCTTCCGGTTGGACACTTGAATCCAACTACCCAAATTTGTTGGTCAAACAAATGGAGAAGTTGTGGATTCCTGGATCTGTAGCCTCTCCACCTACTTCATTACATGTCCAGGCCTTACCGAGGAGAGAAATATCCATATTTAAACCTTACAATTAGAAGGACTTTCACAAACCTGGTGGGATACAGAGAAAGAGAAGACCACATTCGTGATAGATATTGGGGATGCTCTAGAATCCTCTACTTCCAAACCCATCAGAACATGGGCTAGACTTTATGATATATTGAGAAGCCGCTTCTACCCACCTACGTATGTGAAATCTTTGCGGATCAAATGGAACAAGCTCCAACAAATCACTTCACAAGGATTCCAAGGCTACATAGATTTCTTCTGCAAGTTTTCCCTCTTACTGAATATTCCAAATACAGAAGAGGTACTCATATTAAACTTTGTTGTTGGTTTATTGATTCAGTTCCATGGAGAAGTAGAGTTGTTTAAAAATCCAACTTTAGAGAAAACATTTCAAAGAGATTTGGCTATATAAACGAAATCTTATCCTAGGGATCAAACTCCTCAGTCTCGCCCCTACACAAACCCCTCTTCCTCTGAACCATCCATCTCTAATCTTTCAGCCCTCTTTTCACCTCCTCGGGCTCAAAATCACATATGCAATACAAATAGAAGGACACCCTGGTTCTCATTCCACAAGACTACCTCACACAATTCATCAGATTGTCGAATCCTCCAAAATATAAAGACCAACAAAACCCTACTAACTGAGCTCATTGGTCCCCTCCAAGTGCAAGGTATTGAAGAAGTTCCCCTGGACAATCCCACAGAAGTGTATCCCTCGTTGATCCTAATGACCCATGAATATTTGAAATCCTCCACACAACCCCTCTTCACTTATAACTACCAAATTAAAAACTCCTTGGCTTTAATGATTATGGACAATGGAAGCCAGAAGAATTTGGTGTCTCAAGACCTTGTCAATCGCCTTAATCTGGTTACTACTCCCCACCCACAACCCTATCATCTCAGATGGTTCCAGAAGGATGGCCCCTGCTTCTTAGTTTCTCAGCATTTTCTCATCACTTTTTCCATAGGCCAATTCAAAGATATTGTCCTTTGTGATGTCTCCCCCTTGGATTGTTTGGATTTTTTTCTAGGTATCCCATACCAAAACCAAATAAATTCCATCTATATGGCCAATCCCACCAGTACAAACTTACCAAAGAATTCCACACTTGTATCTTAACCGCAGCAACACCCAAATCCCCTGCTACCAAAGAACAAATCCCTCATGTACATTTAAAACAATGTGTCTCTCTCTGTTTGGTGCGCCTAATAACACCACACAATACCACTCGTCCTATTCCTAAAACAATGACTCCCCTCCTCCAAAGGTTTTCATATGTATTTCAACCTCCAGTGGGACCTCCCCCCTCTCGACACATTGACCATTCCATTCATCTCATCCCCATATTTTCATTACCTAACGCCCCTACATACCAGTTGGCCCCAACAGAAACAGAGGAAATGGAAAGACAATTGACCGAACTCATCAACTTTGGCCACATCAAACCATAATATTCTCCCTATACTTCTACCACATTTTTCATCTGCAAAAGAGATACCTCAAAAATGTGCATTGTCACTTATTAACGGGCCTTGAACAAAGCCACAGTAAAAAAACATTACCCCCTTCCCCCAGATTGAGGATTTACTTGAAACCCTCCAAGGAGCTAAGTGGTTTACTAAATTGGATTTAACATCCAACTACCATCAGGTTCCAATGAACCCAAATGATGTTTGGAAAAGAGATTTCAAGACCAAATTTGGTCTTTTTGAGTGGAAAGTTATGCCCTTCAGCCTCACCAGTTCCCCAGCCACTTTCATGAGGCTCATCAATGACATCGTCAAGTCACATTTGGGTCAATTTGTAGTCATATACTTAGATGACATTCTCATCTTCAATTGGACATGGGACACTCACATGAAACATGTCCGACTAGTTCTCCAAATCCTCTGAGAACACAAGTTACAAGTTAAAGAGAAGAAGTCATATTTTGGTTAGACTTCAGTTCCCTATCTCGGATTTGTGGTCAGCTTAGAGGGTATTCAACCAGATCCATCTCACATCTAAGAATTGAAGCAATGGCCACTACTTTCTTCATCTAGGGATCTCAAAATATTTATGGGTGGCATCAATTTCTATCGTAAGTTAATTCCCTATTTTTCACAGCTTTCTCATCCTTTTCATTAGCTCTCAAATAGTTCTTCTACATTTATCTAGACTAAATAAGAAACTAGTCACTTTGATCAGCTCAAAGAATCTCTTTGCTAATCCCCTGTCTTACACCTGCTAGACCTCTCCCAACCCTTTGATATTGAGTCTGATGCCTCACAGTATGCTATTGGTGTCGTACTTAAACATGGAGGACACCCCATTGCTTAACACTCTGAAACCCTGTCCGAGGCAACGAAAAATTATAGCACCTATGGAAAGGAGTTTTATAGTCTGGTTCAATCCCTCAAGAAATGGAGGCATTATTTTCTTGGTAAAGAAAAAATTCTTCATACAGACCACCTTCCTTTGATTTTCATCAACTCTCAGTCGAAGATTCAGGAACAAAGGCACCTTAAATGGGCCTCCTATATTCATCAATTTCACTTGGTCATGAGATATAAGAAAGGCACTTCAAATAAGATGGTTGATTTTATAAGATGACCTCCAACTCCAGTCCTCTCAATTCTATAAGTGTGTTGTGATAGCTATGACACATGAAAGGATCAATACGCTAGTGACCCTGACATTTCATAGATTTGGGTGGCATTGCAAACTCCCACAATGATCAATCAGAACCCCTTCCTAGACTACAATATTTGGGATGGGTGGCTCTATAAGTTGAATTTGTTATGTGTTCCACACTCAGAGGAC
>CBVK0102308924.1:0-13114 GCA_900067695.1 Picea abies
TGATGGTGTTACTTATCTCCCCGAATGCGTTGGCCATGGCGACGATGTCTGATGAGGTATCAGGAAACTTCTGCAGAATACAAAAAAACCCTAATCTTTATTAAATTTTAATGTCCAACGCTGACATGATATGTTTAAATATGTGGAGTTTCACTCCATCTTCAGAACCACGAATCTTGGCCCTTTTCCCGCGTTCATGTTGGCCAATTTTGTTGCAGCCACACTCCAGAGTGTGTATGGCATTCTTTTCCCGCGTTCATATTGGCCAATTTTGTTGCAGCCACACTCCAGATTGTGTATGGCATGTTGCAGCCACACTCCAGATTGTGTATTGCATTCTTTTCCCACGTTCATGTTGACCAGCCACACTCCAGATTGTGTATGGCATGTGTTCATGTTGGCCAACTTTGTTGCAGCCACACTCCGGACTGTGTATGGCATTCTCAATTTCCTTGAAGCTTATTGATCTCGTCAATTCATCTTATTGTATTCCATTGATTGTTCCATTTCTATTGCATGGAGAGTTTATCAATTTTCTTTTATAATGTTTATTTTTTCAAGTTTGGACTTATTATAGTCTAAAAGTTAAAATTGATGTCCTTAAAATGTAAAACTGTTTTCAAAATATAAATTTTAAGTTTAAAATAAGTAAACAAATTAAATTTCAAAACTATAAAATTGGACTCATTCTAGCCACCTTGGACCTACTTCATCATCCTCCTCTCGACAACCTCCTCTCTCTTCCTTCTTCTTTCCTTTACCTCTACATTTTAACATATAAATTTATTTAATATGGGATCCTAATCGTATTGGCTGCCACATGACACCGCTTGAGTGATCATAGATGGACAAGGTTCCCACCTCTTCTTCATTGCTCCACCTGGTGCTCATTCTTTGGCTGAGGGGATGGGTGGTTCCCATCCCGCACCCTTTTCATAACCGCTACTCATATTTGAGAGAGGAGATAAGGAGTAGATCAATGATGTATATTCATTTCAGAGGTTGACGTGATCAAGAGGTTAAAGAGCACAAAGCTCTAATACAACCATACTACCCCGTGTATAAGTGTTGTCTCCACATTCATTTAAGAGGTTTTTGCAATATTCAAAACCATTTAACAAACCTTTGATACTCTATGGTACTCGATGGAAATATGCAGATCAGTAGTGGAATTATTATTAAAATTAGTTAACAGAAAGAAGAAAGAGAAAAAACAATAATCACAATGACAATATAGATTTAAATGATGATACCTTTATTATCTTGAAAGAAAACTTCATGTGTCTCTTCAAGGGGATGATTTCCATGAAAAATTTTCCATGCCTTCTACTCCTATTTATACTATTTCGATCTCCTAGAGAACATTCTAGAGGAAGAACATTCTAGAGGTAAAACCTTCTAGTAAGTCTTCTTAGATTAGACTTGTTCACATTATTACATAGGCCTTATTTACTGATGACGGTCTTTATAGCATAAAAAACCATATTATCTTATCCACTTGAGTGGATAGGGAGGTTAGGACCCTAACTTGCCCTCTCCCTTAAAGAATAACCTTGAGATGTGGGAATTGCTAGAGAATGGCGGTTAGCTCCCACGTGGCATCCTCGAGTGGTGTATCCTTCCATTGTACTAAAACTTCTTGAATAGTGCACGAATGAAGATGATGCTCGCATCGGGTCGCTTGTGGCAGCAATCAAATGAATTCTTCTTCATACAATTATGGGAGACTAGTTTGTAGCTGGTACTTGGTTCCAATAACCTTCTTTAAGGTTCCAATAACCTTCTTTAAGCACCAAGGTAACATGTATTGTATTACCATTCAGCTAGTGATAACGACTGAGACCATTGAGATTGTCAAAGGAAAAACACTGCAAATATGCTTCCATGCACTTATTGACTACTTTGGTTTGACCATCAATCTTGGAATGATAGGGAGTGTTGAGATGCAATTGGGTGCCTTGGAGCTTGAAACATTCTTTCCATAAGTTTCTTGTGAAAGTTGGATCACAATTGGATACTATAGATTGGGGAATTCCATGAAGCTTGAACATATTGTCCATAAAAACTTGAACCACTGTGGAGGATTTGAATGGGTGTTGGAGGGCACAAAAAATAGCATATTTGGAAAGGTGATCGACCACAACCATGATAACAAATATATTACCCGATTTGGGTAAGACAACAATGAAGTCCATAGAGATATATGTCTATATAACATTTGGAATAGGGAGAGGTTGTAGTGTGCCTAGAGTTTTGATGGTTTCTCCCTTGTTGTGTTGGCAAGTATCACATTTGGCCACAAAAGTGTGGATGTCATGCTTCATGCCTTTGTAGAAAAATGAATGTTTGATTCATTCATATGTTGTGTGAAAGCCATAATGCCTTGCTATAGGTGAAGAATTAAGTTCATAGAGCACAATGGAATTAAAGTGGGACTATTTGCTCAAATATAGGTGGCCTTTATAGAAAAGCTCCTCCTTTTTCCAAGAGTATCGCAGAGATGCATGAGGGTCTTATTGCGATTTTTGGATACAACTACAAAGTATGGGATCTTGGAACCATTCTTAGCAAATGACCTTTATCTAATCAACTACAATGAAGGAGAGTGAAAAAAGGGACCCTTTTTCTTCATATTTCCTTGAAAGAGCATCGACAACCACATTTTCTTTTCCCTTCTTGTAAATGATATCATAATCATAGACAAACATTTTGGTCAACCACTTATATTGCTTAGGGGATGAAATTCTTTGTTCTAGATAATAGTTAATGCTGAGATGATCAATTTTAATTTGGAAGCGTTGGCCAAGAAAGTAAGGATGACAAAGATCCACCACATGCAAAATATCCAACATTTCCTTTTCATAAGCAGATCTACCTAAGTGTCTCTTTAAAAGTTGTTTTCTAGTGAAGGCCAAAGGTCTACCATCCTGCATGAGAATTTCCTCAATGCCTTTCCTAGAAGCGCCACATTCCAAAACAAAGATCTTTGTGAAGTTGGGCAGTGCCAGAATGAGAGTGGTACCCATAATCTCTTTCAAATCATAGAAGGATTGATCAAGGGTCATATTCCTACTAAAAGCATTCTTTTTAAGGAGAGTAGTGAGTCAGGTTGCAATTTTTTCATAATTCTGAACAAATTTTCTATAATAGCTAGTTAAACCTAGGAAACCACATAAAGTTTTAATAGTTTTAGGATGGGGCCAATCCTTCGTATATTCTATTTTCTTAGGGTCCACACAGATACCATACTTACCAACAATATGGCCTGGGTACTGTACATCAAAATATCCAAAGGTACATTTAGACTATATGAGAAAGATTTGACATCACGACAATAATTTTAAGACTTGATCCACATGGGCACAATGGTCTTGCCAAATTTTAATATAAATGAGTATGTCATCAAAGAATACTAGTACAAAATGATAGAGGAAAGGGAAGAAGACATGATTCATGAGGCTCTGGAAAGTGGAGGGTGCATTACACAAGCCAAATGGCATGACGAAGAACTCATATTGGCCTTCATGAGTATGAAATGAAGTTTTGTGAATATATGCCTCCTTCATGTTTATTTGGTGGAAGAATAAATGTAGATTAATTTTGGAAAAGAATTGGACACCACTCAGTTCATCCAAAAGGTCATCGATGATGGGAATGGGAAATTTATCTTTGATGGTAATTTTGTTGAGGGCTCAAAAATTAAGGCACGTGCACCAGGTACCTTCTTACTTGAGTACCATGACTACAAGAGAAGAATAAGGGCTTGTAATGGGATGAATGAAACCCACAACTAACAATTCTTGAACAATTTTCTCAATTTCATTTTTCAGGGAAAATGGGTGATGATAAGGGAAAACATTGGGAGGAGGAATATGAGGGACAAGTGGAATGGAATGATCATGGGGGCCATGGGAAGGTCGAAGTCCTTGGGGGTTGTAAAAAATAGAGTGGTGTTTGGAGAGGATAAGATGCATGCCAGGATGAACATTGAGTGAGGGAGTCTCAACTGCTTGAATGGCATGGAATTGGGAAATAATGCTAGAATGACCTTTTTCAAGGAGTTTATGCTTTTGATGTGAATTGATGATCTCGGGGAAACCAACTGTGATTCCTTGGAACTAGTAGTGTTGTCCATCTTGTTGGAAACTCATGGATAATTCCTTGAAGTCCATGGTGATGAGGCCTAGTGTGTCTAACCATCCAACACCCAAAATAATTTCACAACCACCCATGTTAATAGAAAGCATGTGGGATTTCAGGCGATAATGACCAATTTGCAAGAGCACATTTTCACAATGACCCCAAAATTTCATGGAATCGCCATTATAAATCATGATTTCAAAGTTATTGATTGCACAGATGTAGTAAAGGGTCTCTTGGGAAATTTGGTGACCAATAAAATTATGGGTTCTACCATTTTTGACAAGGATAATGAATTTCTAATTCTTGAGATAGCTAATTAACTTAAGGGTTTGGGAAGCAAAGATACTAATGACAGCATTCAAATAAATGAGTGGTTCAAGTTTTGGTGGATCAAAGGGAGAGATATGATCATTGGCTTGGGGTAGAGATTCAGGAGGGGAAACACCACCATCCTCTTATGAAATGTCCTTAGAAATTGCCATAAAAATATTTTGATCCTTACATTTATGCCCTAGAAAATATTTTTCATCACACTTGTAGAAAATATCCTTAAGTTGTCATTCAACCATTTCTTCCCTAGTTAGTTTCTGGATCATAAGAGGAGGGTAAGGAGGGGAGGAATTATGGGTTGGGAAGGGGGAATAAAGGAGGGAATTATGATTTGAGAAGGTTCTACTTGTTTTTCTTCCTTGGCATGGTGAGTAGCTTCAAGCCAATTATGGGGGCAGGCCATTAGGACATGAGCTAGGATGCCACTAATAAAGCATTGATGGAAGAAGGTGTCAAACATGAGTTCAGTTCAAAAATCCAATAACTCAAAAGAAATGATGTGTTTTGTTAGTACATTGATATACATTTTGGATTGGGAATGGAAACATTCCTTTGTGTTTTGCCTCAAAAAATGGTTCTATTTGATCTTTTTGGTTATTGGAACCCGGGTACTCTAATTTTTACTGAGTGGGGGATATTTTTGTAGTTTGTTAAGTAAAATATGTTAGATATAATTCTCATATTAATGTTGTGTGCTAAGTTTGGGTATTGGCTTGAGGTTTTGTAGGAGACTGTTGAGATATTCTCTCAACCTAAATATCCAAGATTAGAATTAGTTGGATCTCACTCCAACTATATATACATGTAATGGATATGTGTGAGTGTGCAATAATAAATATTATTTAGTGTGATATTCATGTGCTATGGCTTCTCTCACTAATTCTATGTTGGTATTAGAGAAAGGACAACCTTGATTCTCTCACGAGAGGGGATGGAATATGAAATAGATTGGGTGCCGATTTTCTGTAGATATATAGAATAAGAGAGTAGTTTTCTTGCACTGCCTCTATCAAGTGTAATATTTCGTAATTTATTGTTTGTGTGGATATTGTTGCATTCAGTCTACATAAACTTTGCAATGTGCAAGTTTATGGAAGTGTGGATCACTGTGTTTCTGAGCCCACGAGTCATTAAGAGGCACACTACCAGTGTGAAGACTAGTCAATCTGCATACAAGAAGGAGCCCACGCCACTAGGAAGTCGTTGTAACATTTATTTCTACTGTGTGGGTGGAGATCACTGCCTAAAAATTGCCCAGATCTATGAAGTGCATTAGGTGTAATTCTGTAATCATGTCCAATCTTCTATAGGTCGTCCCTCCTCTATCAGGAAACACTACATGCAGAGTCGTTTCCATCCATTAAGACTTGTTCTACTAGTTCATAGAGATCATGCATGAGATGAGATGTGGTCAATGGCCAATTGCTATTGTTGTTTTCAAATTTGGTCCACAGACAAATTTTAAAAAGCCATCATTTGAAGAATCCGAGAACAAGTTTGTTGAGAGGTTTCCTTATCTGTTGCATGCAATATCTGTCAATGTTTGGGAGACACAGATTACATCGCATTTGCAGCCATATTAGTTTTATGTGTAAATGTGTATTGCTTGTGTATACCATTATATGATTATGAAGAAGGCCAATTATTGAATAGACTAACACAATTCAAATTGGTGGTTCTCCACGGCGTGGGAACGGATCGCTAATTTAATTATGTCTAAGTTTTTTCTAAGTTGATGTGACCTGTCGTGCTCCGGGAGCATTAGTAACAGGTTATTTTTTATGAGGTCAAGTTGTGAAACTAACTACTGAAGACATTCAATATATAGATCATTCTCCTAGATACTGCGGATAGCCTAAAGCGAAATATTCGCAGATGGAAATGTATCCATAGGATGGTTCAGTATCAAGATTGTCCTTTGGGAAGTGAAGAAGCGTCAATTCTACAAAAAACGTCAGAGTTGGTGTAAGGGTTGACGAAGGGTTGACGAAGACCAGTCAAACAAAGAGAAATGACAAATTTTGTAATTGTGATTTCAGTATTGTAAGTTTTGTGAATGTAAGCATTAAAGAGGGTGTTAAAGATAATGCTTTCATTAATGTTGTACTAAGTTTGGGGATTTGGTTTGAGATCTTGTAGGAGATTGTTGAGATACTCCTTCAACCTACATCTCCATATTTGAAGTTAGTTGGATCTCACTCCAAGTATATATACTTTGTATCTGAGTTTAATTGTGCAATACAAACTATTATTTTGTGTGACTTAATTTTACACCAAGTATATATACTTTGTATCTGAGTTTAATTGTGCAATACAAACTATTATTTTGTGTGACTTAATTTTACAATGGCTGCTCTATCAATTTCTATTTAAGTTGAGCTTAGAGAGTACATAAGTCCAACAATAGAGATAGCATAGCATCCATCTATTCCATCTTGAGTTTCGGGTCTCCTCGAAGATGAGTTGTAAATATTCCTCAATATTTTTCAGGTCTCCTCGAAGATGAGTTGTAGATATTCCTATGCTAATCGATATTATGTAGGCACAGTGTAGTCCTCACACGAAGTCTTTTCGAACTCTTCAGGAGGAACTACGTTCTTATCGTTGGAGGCCTTGCTATTGGTGTCATGCTGAACTTTGAGCCCCCAACAGGAGCATCCATCTCCTCTATCCATTCTACTATGCATCCCGAGACAAGGGTATCCTCCTCTATTCGTTGTGCAGCTGGCTGCATCGGGTTTACAGTCTCTGCGACTCCCTCAACAGTAAAATATGTAGTTTCATATGTCAAATTATCCACTGTCAGAGCCCAGACCTCGAGCTTAGATCCCCTTGCCGAGAAGAGCCCCTTCCTCGATGTGCTCTTCCACGCTCCCTCACCCATCTCCAGACAAGGGTATCCTCCTCGATTCGTTGTGCAGCTGGCTGCATCGGTTTTTCAGTCTCTGCAACTCCCTGAACAGTAAAATATGTAGTTTTCTATGCCAAATTATCCACTGTCAGAGCCAAGACCTCGAACTTAGATCCCATTGCCAAGAAGAGCCCCTTCCTCGATGTGCTCTCCCACGTTCCCTCACCCTTGGCATGCCGAGAAAGTGAGAGTCAACAAAAGCAGTGGAGGGGGCCGAGGGACGGATTTCTTGCGACCAACAGAGCCAGAGAATAGTGAGCTTCTGGTGGATGTTGGCCAAGGATAAACGAGTGCTGGAGGTGACCTCCATCACATGGAGCTTTCCCATCTTAATTTGCTTAATTAACACTGCGAGTGAATGTTGACCTCGACTGTAAATGCTCCGTCCATCCTCTCTGCCTTAATTTGGGTTCATGGCATCCTCCGCACATTCAGGACTCACCATAGTACCCTGCGTCTAGAGCTGTGTAGCTGACCTTCCACGCGCCCTCCTTGGAGATGGATCATATTAGTGACAAGGGACGGGGATCCCAAATGTAATCTCAAGGGATTGAATATTAGCATCCCATTTGGGTAATCTATTTATATCATATTATTGAGATTTTACTCTTTTTTTTAAAACACACCATTAAGTATATATAACCCATATCAAGGCATTAAGTATGTATAACCCATATCAAGACTTGCACCAAACTTTTTTCCTTGCGAACATCTCATCCCCATTATATTATTTTTAGGTTAATATTTTTAAAACATTGCTTATGCATGACCCATTTCATTGGATGTCATGTCATTGCAGGTAAGAATGAGACATTGTTAACCACATTGAAGCTTTATTTTCATCTCTACATACTGTGTGTGATACCTATCCTAGTTTACACGAATCTGTTAAATTCATTCAACTTGCATGACATTCAACGTGAGAGAATTGATTTTTTTCACCTTTCTTTAAACATGAATTTTGACTTAATTATAATTTTGATTAAAGATAAAGAGCAGAAGAAGATTTATCTGCAGCAAACGAAGTGCTGATGCGTTTTTACTGCCTCTTTTAAACTGTATTCTTTAATACAGAAGTGTTTTGAATTCTCGTTTTTCATTAAACTACAACAGCTGGCTACTCCAACTTTAATATATTAGAAGAACGGGAGCATAGAAATTGTACGACCATGTTGCCTTTTTTGTTTCTCTTTCAGAGCCTCCCATAGCTTATGTTTAAGCTATTTTGCAACTTTGTTAAGGCAGAGCCCGTTCTTCTTCGAAATATATTCTTATGAATCCGCGGTCTTCTTTTCTAGTGCCTTTATTACCAGTTTCAAGCCTGAACTTGCAGCGTTCTTTTACAGTGAATATGCACGTAAGGATTCATCAAAGTAATTGTTTAACCAGTCTTGTTGTGCCCTTATTGTCAGTTTCAAGCACGAACTTGGAACGGTCTTTTACAGTGAATATGCATATAAGAATTCATCAAAGGCAATTGTTTAACTTAGTGTTTATCACAGTTTATTGTCTCGCCTTTAATATGGTTATGACTTTTGTTAGAGTGCTTATTCATCCAGACTATGATGAGATAGAAGCACCTAGATAATATTTCAATTTCTCCTTTAGTGAGGAGCACACTTTTCTATGCATATTTATAAGATTGCCTTAACATTTGTATTAAATACTGAACATGGATAAATTTGGATTGTGCATAAAACATAGCAAAACAATCTCTTTGTCCCTAAATTCTAGTCTGGTTAATAGAAATATAAAATTAAGTTGCAAACAAGACCTCAGTTATTTTCTTAAAAAACACAATAAAGTTAAGTCCTTAAAAAATTATATAATCAAATTAATAATATCACTGCCTTCATATCACTAGGGCAATTGGAAAAGAAATAACCAAATTAATATTATCATTGCCTTCATATCACTAGGGCAATTGGAAAAGAAAGGATGGAAAGGTTGGAGACCACCAATCAAATGAATTATGATATTGAAAGTTTAGCTAATATAATATATTATAATATATGAAAGATGAGATGATGATATAGAATAAAAATAAAATAAATTATATTAATGTTTAATAATAATCAAAATAGGTCAATGGACTCTAAATACAGTGGTAAAATGAGGAGTGCCTAGGGAATCTCCTCAATAAAACAGAAATAAAGTAAATAAATAAACAACATACTATCAAAACAAAATACAAAATGTAGTAGATCCATGACGAACAGACCCTCTTGTTAGAAATTGTAATTATTTCACTCCCGTGTCACCGCCTTGACCGCTGAAGTTCTGAAAGGTTTTCACTGCCACACAGTTTCATCTTTGACTGATTGAAGTGGCAAAGGGGCATCCACCGTCTCGAATTTCAGAGGGGCAATGAACCATCAAAATTTTGCAGAGCCAAATTTGATTTATGAACAGCTAAGGGGCAAGTTAATTTATGTAATCGACTAATTGCATCAGTATATATCTCTATGTAATTCTGATTTTATAACATAGTGAAAGACAGAGTTTATTGACTTGAATTGAAAAATAGAGTTTTGCTCTGTATTTTATGCTATGTTATTGTTCTCATTGAGAGAGAGTTTGTAAACTCAATATTTATTTCTTGTTGTAGTTTGGTTATATTTCTGTGTTTATTTGGATTTGAATATGCAGAACAGATTTATTTTATTGCTACTGAAATAGAGTATCCACTTTTAGTTTATGATGAAGAGGAAGTTTAATTAAGTCTTTGCTTTAACTTACTTTAACCTTTTGTAGCTCTTTGTTGTTTCCTGAAGCACTCCCTTGCATCCTTTACCTCCATAGAGGACAGCGTAGGTGAAGGCAGTCAAACATTCAATTTGCACTGTATAACCTTTGTGGAAATAAGCCACATGAACAAGATTACTATGCACAAAAGAAGTTTACAGAACTTATACTAGTTTCATTTCTGAATATAAACGAAACTAATGCCAGGAAAGGAAGCTGGGAAGAAAGCAAAGCCAGCACGCAACTTCATAACAAGAGAAACATGCACCAAATCCTATTATTCTCAAGGTACTCTATATAAAAATAGCGTCACGGAAAATATACGTCATCAGTGACTGCTATTGCTGAACACAAGAAAACAGCAACAAGAACAAGAAGACACAGAATTAAGTTGCAGATAACACCTGAGTTAGATTTCAAAAAAAACAATAAACTTGTGTCGTTAAAAAACAGGGCATAACCAAATTCAATGCAAAGTCCTGTCCGTGGTCACGCTCTTTCCTAAAGTGAAGAATCATAACAAGAGCTTAGCCGACATAGTTGAAAAGATCAAAGATATGGGGCAGGAGATTGTGGATTTCTATGACTGGCCAATTGCTACAGACCGTGAGTACCCTGAACATTTCCCTCTCATGATAGCCATAGATTCATCCTTTCTGTTAAGTTTTTTATTCAGAACTTCATTATTCGTTTAAATATTAATGTTCCAACAATAAAATAGCTGATGCAAGCAATCATTTTGCCTTCAATATTTTACCATTGATAGAAAACCCAATCGATTGGATTGAAGCTCACATGTTCAAGCATAAATAGGTAATTCCACATAGTAAAGAGAACAGAAAAACACAACCAGAAAAATGAATGAAACTTAGATTTAAAACCAAGAACCTAGTGCATTCAATCAATTAACTAAACGAGATAGCATTAGTACATTAAAATTTAACAGTCATAACCCATAAAATTAAAACCTAGTAGAACAAAAGAGATGCTAAAAAGTTAACTACCCACATGTAGATCAAAAGAGCTGCTGAAAAATTAACTACCCACATGACAACAGCAACCCATACCAGAACCCTGCGGCCTTACCACTATTAGAAGCTAGAGAAAAAAATTGGGGTCTCTCCTTCTGCGGGAGACAGTGATGAGTTTCGCGAGCTGAGGATGTCAATCGCAAGGCGTACAAACTCCAGTCGGTGGCCATGCTCTCTCTTGGAAAGTGAAAAATCACGACAAGAGCGAGTCCGTTGACCTATTTTGATTATTAGTGCTCACAGAACTGTGAGCACTTTGCTCTCATGATGGTCATAGATTCATCCTCTGTGTTCAGTTTCTTATTCAAAACTTTATTATTCGTTCACATCTAAATGTTCCTACAATAAAACCGCTTATGCAAACAATCATTTTGCTTGAAATATTATACCGATGATAGAAAATTCAAAATCAATTGCATTGAAGTGAACCTATTTAAGCATAATAGGACATTCCGCATTGTAAAGAGAGCAGAAACAATAACAGAAAAACACAACCAGAAAAATGAATAAAACCTAGATTCAAAGCCAAGAACCTAATGCATGCAATCAATTAACAAGCAAACATTCTTGACCCCAATGCATACAATCAATTAACAAGCAAACATTGTTACCTCATTTTCTTTAGCGTTCATCCTTTGCGGCCAATTTTTGCAACAACAGCAACACCCTGTAACCAAGTGCTACCAAACTAAGTCAAAGAATAGATCAATAAGTTATAAATGTTACTTAAATTAATTTAATTTATGATAAGTGTATCTACCAACTAACCCAAAGAGTAATGCATGATACATGTATCTACCCCTTAAATTTATTGAATGTATGATTAGTGTATCTACTTTAAATTAAGGTAATTTAGATATAGCATGTATCTACCACTTAAATTAATTTAATGTATGATAAGTGTATCTACTTTAAATTAAGGTAATTTAGATATAGTTTAGTGCATTGAATATAATTTTTTTCATTAAAAAAATATTGAAACTACCCCGCGGGTCCACAATATATTAATCTATCCGTTACCAACTGCCTTTCAAAATAATGGCGGCCCATTCAATACTATCGCAGTCCGTAATATGCATAGTGACTCTGCCCGTATAAATCGAACCTGCCCGTCATCGCCGAGGTTATGCAGTTCGAGCAGGAGTTCCCCATCTGGATAGAGGACATGCAGAGGATTAATGCATTTATTGTCAAATTGAGGAGTTAAGCAGGGGTGTGAGGTGCCTCATCTAATTCCTGATATTCATAGTTTGTATGTTGGATCCGTGGTACTGGAAACCACCATTTTGGGACCTACTATTACACTTTCACAGTGAAAGGGTTTTATCACCTCCTCCGCGGACACTCCCCTCTTGGGGATAAACTTACCAAGATGTAACGACAAGATACTTCCTACATAGATTCTCTAGTTGGGACAGGCTGGGCCCAAATTCATTCAACGCTCTTCCTGAGCGGTCACTGTAGCGGACAACAGACGACCTACTCAAAATATTTCCAAGGCTTACTATTAGTGATTAGCATTAGGGCTGGAGCAGGTGTTCCGGCACAAGGTCTAAAGTGATAGAAAGAAAGTACTTTTAACGGTCAGATTGTTTTTTCATCTGGCTTTTGTATTCGACCCTTTTCCTATGAAGTTTTACAATAACCGCTCCCAGCTTCTCGACAAAGCCAGAATATCTACATAATTTTCCCTGCTGTCTTTTAAGCTTTCACATTCTAAAATGAAATGTTTTTCTGTTTCCACTTTTCCGAAAAAGCACAAAATACATACTCTTTCCTCCCACATTTCTTTTGGTCTTTTCCAGTCCTCCCACATTTCTTTTGGTCTTTTCCCGAGTTGATGAGAATTAGTCCTTAATTGAGCAATAAGAATTTTAGATCTCCAAGAAATATTGGCCCCTATGTAAGCCTTTTGTTGATGGTTATGAGTGGGGTTAAACTCTTCAATGTAGTA
>CBVK0102308937.1:0-11459 GCA_900067695.1 Picea abies
TTCATTGCTTATTTACTCTGTATTTATTGGATGATAATGCTACATTGATATAACACTTGGATTATATGGTTAAAAAGAATTGCATTTCTCTATTACTGATTCACCCCCCTCTCGGTAATACAACAATTACCCCATCCACAAACTTAGATTTAATTGCAAACTTTATGACACATTTCTTTGTTATGGGCAATTTGTGATTTTTTCTTATCCAATTTAGTGAATAGGGTTTGTGATGCATCTTATTTTTTAATCCCAATTGCTTAACCACTTCTTCTGAAATTAAGTTAGCTTGAGATCCTCTATTTAACAAAGTGTCAATCTTGGTATGTTTCATAATGACCCTTATATGAAACAATTTACTTATAGAATCATAACCATCACCAATTTTACCTGACAAACCAACTGTTGTGATTTTAGTCTCATCACCTGAATCTGACCCCAAGTATGTTGGTTGTGTTGTTGCTGCAACTTTTTGCCTTCCCTTCTTTTCTTTGAACCACTTTGGTTTCTTGTCTAGGTGCAATTGCCAGCAATGTTCATCATCGTTCCCTTCTTTCTTGCAATGCTTGCAAGAGAGCTTCTCTTCATTCACTGACGTTCAGTTTTCTTTCTTCCAATTCCCTTTTCCTTTGCCTTCTTTCTTTGAAGATGATTCCCCTAATACACCAACTCCAGTTTTCCCTGCTTCAATATACGTCGCTTGGACAAAAACCTCATCAAGATTAGTAGGTCCAAACATAAATAATGTATTACGAATATGTTCAGGAAAACCTCATATATACTTCATAAGAGTTTCTTGTGTATGTAATGCAATATTTAACATCAAAACCATCTTATGAAATTCATCTGTGTATTCTTGCACCGATTGTTCTTTTCTTAATTTAAGACTTTTTCATTCAATTAATGCCTTCTCCTTATACCCCAAAGGATAGAATTGTTTTCTAAGTGCAAAAATAAAATCTTTCCATGATGGAAATACATTACCAATTTACGAATATGTTCAGGAAAACCTCATATATACTTCATAAGAGTTTCTTGTGTATGTAATGCAATATTTAACATCAAAACCATCTTATGAAATTCATCTGTGTATTCTTGCACCGATTGTTCTTTTCTTAATTTAAGACTTTTTCATTCAATTAAAGCCTTCTCCTTATACCCCAAAGGATAGAATTGTTTTCTAAGTGCAAAAATAAAATATTTCCATGATGGAAATAGATTACCAATTTATTGAGTGCCATGTTGCAACTTACTCTACCACCAGATGAGTGTTGTGCCTGCAAGACAAAGCGATGCCAATTTGATCTTGGTTTCCTCATCATTGATTTGTTGCACATTGCAATATACCTCTATCTGTCTGACAGAGATATAAAGCTTCTCAGCATTGAATTTTCCATTATGCATGGGCAACTCGAATTTCACATCAAGTTTAAGTAATGGCATGTTAGGCTTATGTTTATGAGAACGTTTTCTTGCAGAAGTAGGATTTGAACTTGTACTTGAAGAAGAAGATGATGATGGAGATGAAGGAGGTGAAGGAGGAGGTTTGGATGGTCCTCTCCTTCTTCACTTTTGTCTTTGTTTGAAGATTCCCCTTGAACAAATCTTTTTTGTTCCAAGTAATCATCATACAACACTTTTACCATCTCCGGCGTGGCAAAGAAATTTTTTTGAAACTCTCTTTCGTTTTGAGAAAGTCCTTCTTCTGATGTCATCTTCTCACTTTGAGATGTCCTCTTTCTTGATCCAATCTTGGGATCTCCTTCTACAATCTCTCCTTCCCTGGTAATCATGCGTACTCAAAACAACCAACTCTCAACCTGCTCTGATACCACTTGATCCGAAATTATCTTTTAAAGACTTTGGTTAAGTATTTTGCATGAGTTGATTTACCATTTAGAAATTAAAGATAAGAAGAAGGTTTAATGAAATACTGTTGCATCCATCATAAATAATGCAGAATAGAAAATGAGCATTAAGAACAGCAAACCATAACGTCAAAACTTGTTAACGGAGTTCATAAAAGTTGCCTACGTCTCTGGGCCTTTGTCTCAATGAGGGAGGCTTTCTTATTAATCTTCAATGCTTCAAAAGTACATCAAAATTGCATCAATTTGTTCTCTTACTGACACAGCAATTAAAACCCACTTTTTCGAAATATTCGGTCATGCCCCATTTCTCTAGGCCCCTGGTCAAATGGAGGGTCATGGGGCCATGCAATAGGCGACCGCGCCCCTATCCTTTGCCCTGGTCCATGCTCTTGGTCACGTGGTAGGCCATGTGGTCGCACTCTAAGTAGGTAGGCCTGATCCTCGACCCCCTAGTCCAGTGCCTTGGTCGGTGGGCTAGCCCTCGTTGACTGGGGATTATCCCCATAATCCATGCCAATATCACAACAAAACTAACTTTGGAGGCATGCATAACAAGTCCTGCCTTGTAGCTCGCCAGGTCGCGTCATTTGTGGTTAGTTCGTTGCCTATGTCGGAGGTCAAGGGTTCGAAACTGCTATAGTCCAACAAATTTTGACCCAGGATTTATTGGCCTGGTCTGGGGTGCCACGTGGTGCCCTGTGATTGGACCATGTGTCACCTCATGATTGGACCATACACCCAATTAGTGCACAATCACCCTGTCATGTTAGCAATCCAGTCAACACCAACTCACGACTGTACTAACACGCATCACCACCGGAGCCTGCCACTTGTCGGACATGTCACTACCAACTTGTCAATCGGTACTGCCACATGTCAAACTGTCACTGGGCCACATCATCGTATGAACTGCCACGTGTCAGTCCATACAGTCCAGTCACCTACCACATCAAAATCTGAAAACGCCAAATCCTCTTGACACGTGTCAACCTCTGGTGTTGCCACTTCGATATGTTGACATCAACTTCCATGTCACGTTGACGTACTATTGACGTCAGCAGTACGGATTGTTGACTTTAACTTTGATTGTTTTTGCATGTTTGGGAAAAACTTCAAACTGCGATAACTTCACCATACAGAGTTCATTTTTGAAAATGAATATACTGTCGGAATCGACATGACAAGCACTACTTGATGGCATTGGTTTCGTCTGAATCCGATAAATTTGAATTTTTGGCCTTTTTGGATCCATTTGGATCATTGACTTAGGATATTTACACTATTTCCTTGGCCTCCAAGTATTGCAAACCAAGGAAGGAATATTACTTTCCCAATCTAAGTATTCTTGTGACCTTCTTCTCTACTTTCACATGGATGATTCTAAACCAGCCCCTTCTCCCTTCCAGTCTGGAGTCAAATTTGTTGCCACTTGTACTTCTCCCGAAGTTGATTCCACCTTGTACCATCACTTAGTTGGTAGCCTCTTATATTTGACTCATGCATGTCCTAATATTTTCTTTGTTGTTGGTCTTGTTTCCCGGTAAATGTAAACACCCCATGAAATCCATTAGATAGCATCTAAAAGTATACTTCGATATGTATGGGGTACAGTTCAGTTTAGGATGCATTACAACTCAAGGGGGGATCCTTTATTAGTTGGTTTCACTAATTCAGATTGGGTTGGGAACCCTGATGATCTAAATTCTACTATGGGTTATGTTTTTAGCCTTGGTTCATGACCTGTCACTAGGTCCTGTAAGAAACAACATGCCATTTCTCTTTCTTCAACAGAAGAAAAGTATCAAGCAACAGTGAATGCAATTCAAGAAGCCTTGTGGATTCGACAGATCCTTTCATAGTTTGGTTTCCAGCATCAACATCTGACCACCCTTTGGTGCGACAATCAGAGTGCCACTAATCTCACCAAAGATCCAGTTCAACATCATTGCAGCAAACATGTCAAGCTACACATGAACTTCATCAGAAATCTCATTCATGATTGAGTTATTGAAGCGTTATTTTTCCCTACAGAAGATCAAGTTGCAAAAATTTTCAAAGTCTCTTACATAAGCGAAGTTTTCTAGACTTCGATCTATGTTAGAAGTTCAAGAAGTTGTCATTAAGGGGGGGTAGGCTCTAATACCTCCTTCCTTCTCCTATTGTGTTGTCGTTGTAAATCCTTCAATCTTATCCCAAGTTTTTCTTAAGGGGGGATGTTAGGATATTTAGACACTTAGGATTTAGTTAATACCAACTTGGTATAATTTGTCATTAGGTTAAAGTGTGTTTCTTTAGTATGCATTTGTAGTTAGGAAATATGACGACCATGATATGTTCATGACATAGAGTGATCTGATGATTCGTATTATCCTTGATCTTAACAGCTACATTTATCCATGGCTTAACACTCAATTGGTCCATGATTTCTATTTAAAGAGAATGTAGGGCCATTTCCCGATGATCTATTTTGAGAAACTCTCTTGTAAGTTTCTTTGTAATATTTTATTTTGCATTAATAAATTGTTCCAAGTGGCCACACTAGCTGGGGCCATGGATGTTTCCCCGCATGGGGTTTACCACATAAAAGCATCAGTGTGTTGATACTTTATCTGATTGTGTGAGTGGTTACTGAAGGTGTTCATCCTCTATTGGAATACATGTGTTGTCAAACAGTGTCGTCAATTTGCTTGATGTACTAACTGGCATAATATAACAACTCGTATACTATGTACCCCTCTTCCATAGAGCCTTCTAGTTTTTCCCTTATTCGAACAAAACCCTTCGATTTTTTCATGTACCTCTCTAAGAAGAACATCCAATGACATGAAAGCACCCCAGCTAATTCAACCTCATCAATAGGTGAATTAGAAGATGGACTTGCAAGTCCATAAAACTCGTGGGAAGTTCCTTCTCAAACATACAAACAATCTCAGTTATCTCTCGATTCCACCATGGAATGCTAGCCATATGAATCTCCCTTTATGCGATCCAATTTACAAATGCAGATAATTTTGATATGGCACATCACAGGTCCTGGGGGAATTCATGGTTCACACAACCACGTACGAGAAAAGGATAATGACACTACCAAATAGACACACACATCATTAATTTCCATAAAATTGTGTGCATATTATATTTTTCCTGACGTCGATTTAGAAGAAGAATCATGTATTCAACATACATACCCTTAGAATATTCATATGGTCATGTGATTTCAACCTCGACAAATTCCCTTCTACAGTGAGGCAACGTCGTAGAGTTGAACCATATAAAGAATATTCCTTCACACCTAATATAACATCCTTCACCATAGAAAGATTATCTTTCTTCAAAATCCATGGGACATCACCTTCTTTAAAAGACCAAGAGGGACCAATCTCTCCTCTAGTTCCTTTTCATGGCCAATGTCTCTTTTTAGTATTTGAAGCAAAAAGATCTCTCCTAATAGCCAAGGTGTCACTTTTATTCAATGATATGTGCATCCATAAAGAAGATGAAACATTTTTTAATATATGCATGGGATCTAGTAAGTGGCCAATCTTAAGATGCTCCCAATATGGAAGCTCATAAAACACAGATTTCCCTTTTCATCCCAATGGGCATTTTCTCAACATAGGTGTAAAAAAATTCAGGATCATCAAACACAGGTTCCCCATTTGAATCAAACAATTCTACCATTTCCTTCTCTTTACATGTCATATGCCCTAATGTAAGTGGCCAATCTTAAGATGCTCCCAATATGGAAGCTCATAAAACACAGATTTCCCTTTTCATCCCAATGGGCATTTTCTCAACATAGGTGTAAAAAAATTCAGGATCATCAAACACAGGTTCCCCATTTGAATCAAACAATTCTACCATTTCCTTCTCTTTACATGTCATATGCCCTAATCCAATCTGACGATGTCATGATTTTAAGTCTCCGGGTTCTCTTTGGTTTACCATTGAAAGCAAATGAAACTCTTTTATAAGGGTGGTCTTCTGGGAGGAATACACTCAAACATTCATGCACTAGCTTTCATAGGTGGTTGGACCACCTATTATTTACAGAAGATTCACAACATTTACATCCATGATACCCTTTTGTTACAATAGCTGCAATGTTATCATATATAGAGCATGTTAGTGGCAAATATATAATTGCACCAAATGAAGTGTGCAAAATAATATTACATATGTAAACAAATCAATCAACATGCTTACCAGAGAAAACTCCTAGTCTTGGATAATCATGCGTGGTGTACGCACATATGCCATACAACGTAAAAGACCTCTCCATTGGGATGGGTGTCGATGCATCATATACATGTATCCCTTCCCATAATTGTTTAAATTCATCGATCAATGGTTGGAGGTAGACATCCATTCTCCTCACTTGTCTTCTACTCAAGACTATAAGATCCAACATAAGATGTTCATTCTTTATGGACAACCTTGGGGGGATACTTTTATTCATCACTACCACTGGCCAAATAGAATAGTTGGTGTTTTGGAGGGAATACGGGTTAACTCCATCCATATCTATGCTCAATCATAGGCTTCGTACTTTATCCTTGAATTTATCAAGCCATGTATCCTTTATATGATTCATGGCTATTGAATCTGTTGGGATTGGCATAACTCCTCGATCACTTCTATGTGAGACAGACCACCCCTGCAACATGGCTACTTGTTTGCAATGAAAGAGCCTTTGAATCCTTGGAATTATAGGCATGTGCCTCAATATTTTATGAGGACCATGTGCCTTACCATTTTTTTAGTTTATGGTACCTATCATGCCCACATTTTGGGCATATCTCTTTATCTGCATATTCGTTTATATATAGAATACAATCATTTGAACATGCGTGGTATAATATGTAGTCAACACCCAACATTTTCAATATTTTTTTTTCCTCTGCGTAGTTATCGGGCAAGACATTATCACTCGGAAGTACCTTATCTTTGAGAAACCTGCAATTAGTGGGAAATAGAAATGTACAATGTCATTAAGCATGAATAAAATCAACCATTTTCTTCCTTCATTGTGTGACAATATTCCTTAAAAAATTAGGAGAATTAATGGTTAGTTACCTCAAAAGTGATGAGAAACACGCATATGACATACCATACATTGCTTTCAAGTTGTACAGTAACATTGTTGTCCCTAGTTGGGTATACCTTGACCCCTGTACTCAACCAAAGAGAGGGGTGGTGGAAGCAGATTTCAAGCTTTCGAAGAAGGTATCTACGATATCAGCATCATCCCCTAGTTCATTTTGTTGGAATGCATCTAACAACATTCCCTCCATGGCTTGGGTATCTCGCAAGATATCATCCATACCAACCTCAATATCATTGCCTTCATCCCCAACATGTGAAGAACTAGTGTTACTGAAAAGGTTTTGAATTGGTGGCTCGTGACATGGTGGGAATTGAACAGATGTTTGTTTCAACCATTCTCGATATGCTTCATCTCCGAGTTGTTTTCGTTTAGCAACAAACTCGTGACTTGACATCGTAGTGGGGTGCAATGGTAGATGGTGGACAAGTCACTCATCATAAGAATCTTGATTGTAAAAATATTGTACATTACATCGATAATATTAGTAAAACAATTCATTTAATATGTTCAACCATTATACCAAACAATTATTATAAGCATGGACATTTTTTCTCAATAATAAAGATACAACCAACCACTTTATAAAACAAACGTCGAATTTAGCAACACATTTACATTAGTTCCATTGAAAATCTATAAATACAATTACTCGATCATCTTTTTCTTACGCCCTACAGGGTTGTCTACATAAAAGAGATCCAATTCACAGTGTACTATCGTTGACCCATGTTGGTTGTTGGAAGATGACATGTTACGATTGGTAGGGTAAAACAATTGTCCATTTTTAGCAAACATTTGCTTGTGATATATTTCTCTTGATAAGAGCTTGCGGAATTTTGGGACTACTAGAATATCTTGAGCATCTGAATTCGATCATTTATCTTGATCCTGCAAAATTCAGTGAACAATTATTCAACTACACTTGCATACATAACACAAATTCAAAAAGATAAATGAATTATCAATAAAATCTAGATGAACTCCAATCGATGTGAGAGAAATTGAAGGACTTCCAATGATATGGAATGAGCTGGAATTTGAAGAATTGGATATTTTATATTATAATTCTTTTTTTCCTGCATTTGAGCCAAAATCGTCATCTTGAGAAGCATAAAGAAATCTAACTTCAAAAAAAATTTCAAAAAAAATTTATAAGTTAACGATGTGTTTCATCATATAAAGACGCATCCGTGCATATGGATAAACCAAAGGTATCGGTGCATTTAATTGAGTGAAGCACCGAAGACTAACCTATGTTATTGACTCCACAAAGAAAACCTGCACAAAATTTAAATGTGGATGTTTGCATTTTCACTTTTCAAATTAAACTATTTTACGGTGCATTATTACTTACACACTACACCGATGCGTTTTTAACTCTATATTGCATCGACTTAAGCAAGTTAGAAAAATAGCATGCGCTTAGTATCAATGCGTTGAAATTTATTAATAAAATAAATCAGTGTTATACGAACACATCGCACGGGTGTGCTACTCATTGTATAGCACACCGAAAATGGAAGTTTCGAAAGAAAAAAAACAGTGTGCACATTTATCATCAATGCGCTGAAATATACAATGAAAAAATGAGCGGCAATTTATTTATCAATGATAAATATTTGTTGCACGTTTATCATCGATTTTTGTGTTTTTAAAGGAAAACCATATTCATTTTTTGATTTCTTTTCCAAAATTTAGAAAGGAGATTTGTGCAACAGAGATTTATCAACAAAGACTTCGAAGTGGGTGGATTTTTTTTGAAGAGCCAAATTCGAGTTGGATTACTATAGATCACATAGAAATCTACAGAGGTGAAATTTTAGGTATATGATTGCAGTTTTCAGTGCATTCCCAAACAAAAAAAAAAAAGTTTTATAGTTACCTTCAGTATTGGAAGCCCTAATTTCCTCACTATTTTTTTGTTCTCTTTCTATATTTCACGGATAATGTTTTTAAGCAAAAACTTTTTATAGGATTTGTTTAATTATATATGGGTGTTTCCTATTCATTACAATGAAACCACTCATTGCATTGGATCCCAAACCATCATATTGTTGTTGGGTTTTTTTAAAACATATTTGAGATTAACGGTGCGCTCTATACATAGTAAGAGAACCGATGTGTATTTGTATGTCAACAACATTGGTTAATTTAAATTAGAAATAATATTTTAAAAATATATATATATTCGTTGTAGGTGGTGCACATTTTACCTACATCGGGGCACATTTTTTTACAAAACGCACCGTTGACTTTAAAATAGAAAATTTATTGTTTTTTATATGAAAAATGCCACGTCTTAAATTTGTTCACAGGTCTTGTAATAAACAGTACTTAGGAAGTCGTGTTTTTCTTAATTCATAAAGCACTGACTAAATACAAAAATTTGTAAAACGTTTTCAATTTTGCAACGACATTGTTATATTGTATCGGTACATATATATATATGGTTGATGCACCGGTGCGTATAAATATGGTTGACGCTCTTGTGTGTATTAAGTTACTATATGCACCGGGATCTTTTTTTTTAATTATATAATTTTTATATCTTATGATTCCTAGTTTTTTTTTTCAAGGTGATTTTGAAAATTCCAAGGGACAAACAAGGAGAAAACCAAGACATGCCGATAGGGATGTCCAAAAAGGTGTAGAAGAAGATGGTAAAATAAATTAACATAATTGCATCACAAGAAGAGTCATCCCAACTACAATGTGCATCAAAGGTATGTAATCATTTATTTATTATTTTATGAACATCAAATTTAATTATCACATGAAATACTAATTTTGAATTGTTTTTATGCAGAAAAGAATATATATATATAATTCATTCAACACATAATACGAGACAACAAGGAATAAAAGGGTTGATGGAAAACTTTGTGAATATTAACGTTTTTGTCATTTCTTAAAATTCCATGTTTGTTGTAATCTTTATATTTAAATAATTAATTTACACTTGTCCATGGATATCTTCTAATAGGTGCTAACATGCAAAGAGGAGCCAACCCATTAATTGATAAACCCGGATTAGATCACTATATTATATTTCATCTATCTCGATACCTTTTGGGTGGAAAAACTAGAGAAATCAGGTTGCAGGCTGGTTCAAATTTGGAAATTTGGGTCCAACAAACCCTCTAAAATCTTCCAAAGCCAATTTGAGGCATCAAACGACACTTTTGTGGTCCAAACCTTACTATGGAAAAAGATTCTATATTCTATAGATCGATACCTTTCCAACAATGCAAGAATCACCTCAATTGGAGTTTGTATGTGAAAGTTATGCCTCCTACAATTTAACCTACCGTATTGATCACCATGGTGTGAGTGGATGCCACATGTCCTATTTCTATACAACATTGCGTCTAAAAACTCACATCAACCTTTGATCTATCCATGTTGTAATCTAAGGGAATACACAAAGAAGTTATTGGTAGTGCAGTTGCACAACATAATATTCATAGTAGTCTACAAGTAATATACAAGCATTCATACATAGAAGGAGAAAGATGAGAAAAGTAGTAATGGAACCAACAATAGATAGCCTTTTATTATAATAGATCAAGCACCAGTAGTTATATCATTTGATCACGTTTATTTATACATTGATAACAGTGGTAGGTAGTTACAAGTGCTCTAACTACCTTGGTCGGTCGACCAACTCGACTTACTTAGTCTGTTTGTCTCTACAGTTGATTGACATATTACATTTGGTTGACTGACTAGTCTAGTTGACTAGTCAACCAAGCCCTCCAACATCTCCCCTACCTTCAAATCCTTCTTCATCCTGAAGAAGAGGGGGGTTGGAATTACACAATCATAAAATTCTAAATCCCCAAAATCTACAATAAATATACTTAAGATTGTTCTGTTAGGACACTTGTTTGGCACTGGTTGGATGCCTCTTATGAATGTTATGAGTAGACTACTATGAATATTATGGTGTGCAACTGCACTACCAGTAACTTCTTTGGGTAATCCCTTAGATTACAACATGGATAGATCAAAGGTTGATGTCAATTTTTAGACGCAATGTTGTATAGAAATAGGCATCCCAATTAATGAGGAAATTGTGAAACAAAAACGTTGCAAAGAAAGTGATACATTCAGAGCTGTGGATAGTTTTTTTCAATTGGGATTTAACATTGGACATAAATGGGATTTGAATAATGAGATATTTATCTTGTGATATAAATCTAGCACTACTAAGACAGATATTGAAATCAAGAGTCTACCAAAAGAGATGATTATAACACCTTGACAATCAATGCAAGGAGTGAAAGATGAAACACTTATCATGACCATATTATCACATGTATGGCTGGGTCAACTATCAATGGAAGAAATGTATAATGAATTTCACAAGTTTGTTGAGTTATTTTTTTTATTGATGTTAGTTTTATAAAATATACTTTTTCAATTTAACATATTAATGTTCTAAGTATTTTATTATAGATATCATTATAACATTATTTATT
>CBVK0102308954.1:0-10070 GCA_900067695.1 Picea abies
AGGTCATCTTACCATTTTTTCTATAACTATTTTTCTAGAACGATTCATATGGTGAAATAGATATAGTATTGAGAAGACATATCAAGGTAACTCTGGTAAAATTTTTAGCTCTTGATTCGCTATAATTAAAGAGATACACTCTGTGGAAGATAGTGTTTGTGACCAGTCCTGAAGCTAGTCAATAAACAAGTGTTCCGGGTAAAACAGTCATAACTTATTCATCGAGAATCCAAATGAAGTGGGACAAATTTCATTGGAAAGAGTATAGACTGTAGTTTCTTTTGTGTGAGTTTTAGAATCAGATGTTAATTATTGGGCACGGGGCATTCTATGCAAGTTCACTCTCCTGAATAGACCATAATTGAATAAAGTCTACCATTCTTTCTATAACCTCTTTTTGGGGAGGATTCAAGAGTGAAAATTGGAGGAGTTTCAGAGAATACATTGATTAATATTATCTATAGGATCAGAGTACTCGAAGAATGAATAATTGTAGAAATTGAAGAAGTCTCAGGAAGCATTACCAGGTTCTATGTGATGATTGGTTGATGGTGATGATTTAATGTAAAGTTTTATTATCCATCATATATTCTTGGGTGGAAGGAAGGGGCAAGGATGGAGAGTTAAAATGTCTCTTGATATTGGAAGATTGTATCTTCCTCTTGGAGGTTTATCCCTCCCTTTACATTTGGAAGCTTTGAACAATAACTATTGATTATTTCTCATATATTGTGCATGGTGTATTGTAGTGTATTGGTGTAACTCTTATACTATTGTTCATTGATCATTGGATATAGTTGAATGGTCTAAGTATAAGTTAAAAAAGGTTTTAAATTGTACTTGATACTGATTCACCCCCTCTCAGTAACAACACATCGTGGTATCCCTTCTTGCAAATGGGTTTCAATGCCTTATTGTTTATATACATATACTATATAATAGCTAGATGGGTGGGACCCCCTTTTTTGAATCATGATGAAGAGGAAAGGCTTCTCTAATTTTTGTTCATGGCGAATTTAATAAGCATATTACAGTTTGAGAAAACACAAAAAATCGAACAAATTTTCACATGCAATCAATGATTATAATGGTTGACAATTGAAAAGATGATAGAAAGTGACAAGCACTTCACTCATATCTTCTATACATCTTCTCTAGCACATGGTTAAAATTTGGACTTCGAATCACACTCACATTGGTTATAATATATTGCATTCATGATATATTTTGTTCATGGTAATGGTTATGTTATGTGGGAAATAGTTATGGGTTATACAATTGTTTGAGGTCAATTCAATCCTTGCAAATAAGGGACTTGTTACAATTTAAAATGGGTGTATAATATTATGGTGTTGGTGTAAAACTATGGTATATGATGGTTTTCATTCCAATAAAAAGGAAATGGAAGTGGCATATTGGATTTGTATGGTTGATTAATGTGCTTAATGGAGTTTGAATGTATTCCACCCTAGCTATGGTTGATGGAAATTAATGGAAAGGTGGATAAGCAACGTGCATTTACTGCACATCATTCTTACCCACCTCGAGCTCACCACCCTCACCTTGTTGCACATTTGGTTGCTCTGGTTAGTTTTCCTCTATTTCGCTCGGCCGTTGGAGAATAGTGGTGGTCTTTGTTTCTTTTCAAAGATTTCCTCACATGTGTGGTGACTCTCTCCATTCCATTCATCATTCTAGCCTTGCTCTAGATAGAATCTATGTGTTGTCTCTTAGGATTCATATGCAAAGTGCTTGCTTTCTGAAAGATATGGTGGTTGGATGTGTATTCTGTTTGTGAAAATTAAATTAGTTTGTGTTTAGAATGTTGCAAGTTGGTTTGTTTAATGCTCCTTCATGTTGAAGTTATTCGGTGGTTGCACCCAGGATGGATGATGGTTGTTATTTCTCCTTGTTGTTGATATTTCATGGAAAATTTCTTTTGTTTTCACCTATGTCTCATGGTATAATCCTGGAGGGTTTTTTATGGTGAATATAAAAAAGGGACATTCGGGTTCTGGGTTCTTTTTGTGGTTATTCTTACCTCTTGCTCCATTCACGAGATATTTTTGGCCATGTCGAGATGCCATTCCACAATTTGAATGAATGTGGAATTGGGTTTTATCTCGCAGCCACCTTGGAAGCGATTGTGTCTAGCCTTGTTGTAAAGTTAATGGAGTTTTTTTGTTTCATGTTACAAACCCCACTTTTCGAGTTGTCTCACCGACTTCGTTGTTCATAAAACATTCTCCCTTATCATGACTGTGTAAACTGCACTTGGCTTTTGAAATTTTTATATGTCTACCCGACAGTAGAGAGATTTGTTTCTTGGTTTATTGGTTGACTACCTGTAATACTTTTGGTTGTTTTGAAGAATGTATAGTGATTAAAAGAAAAAAATACTAGCGATTCAAACCTCGCCTGTCACTTAGAAAATACTGAAAGATTGATACTAGCTTCGTATGTTGAGTATTTGTTGGTTTATATCGCACTCCATTGCTTTTTGGGTGTGGTCTATTTTAATTAATGGAATGTTTTTGTTGATAACCTGTCATATGAAAAGAACTTTGTAAAGGAAAAAAACAAATTCTACAATGGATTGAAACTCATTATAGTTGTTTTGGGCTTGAGTCATTTGATTTTTAGAAAAAGGAAAAGTGACCAGCTAATTGAATAAAGAGTCTCAAACCCAATCCATTGTGTAGCAATTGAAATCAGTTGATGTAAATGGTTAAGTTCGATGGCATGTCCTTCTTATCGACCTCCTCATGTTTTCTCTAAAATGCTCTATGTATGATCGATGATAGTTGGAATTATGATTAGTCTATATATAAGTGGTGTTGATGTTCGGTCAAACATGAAGGAAGAAAGGATAGGAATCAATTGGATGAGTTTGATAGTTCTGGAGCTCTACTTTGGGTTTGATATGGAATTTACTGTGTTTTAATTTTTATATTGCCTACAGTTTAAAATGTTCTTTTGGAAATTAAGGGTATGTCATCTCTAAAGATTGTTTTATTTATTTATTTAATGGAATAGTATCCATTTCATTTCCCGTTCATTATATCATTTTTTGCTCCTTATAATACCACCATCTTCCTAGATTCATTTTAATTCCCTGTTCTGTTATTGTAAATGAAATTTCAAAATAAATAATAAAAAGGAAATGGGAGTGACTGGTGTTTAAATTGGAAATGGAAGTATTGTTTTGATGTTGCTTGAATAGTATCCGTTGGTGGTCATCATCCATGCTACCACTTTTCGTTCATTACCAACCCTTCATCTTCCCAAAAACTTGACATTCTCTGTTCAATAACAATTAATTATTGATTTGAGTAATATGATGAATGGATTGATTGTATGCACTTCTGTTGAGGATGATAGAGCCAACCTTTGATTTTATTTAGGTAGGTTTGATGCATGATCTATTGAGAGTTTTCATAAATAAATGGAACATTGCTTCAAGATGAGATTTTTCAGTAGAGGCAGTAATGACAGAGGTAACAGAGGCAGGGGAAATTGCCAGAGGGGTCACAAAAGACCCCGGTTCTCCATACATTTTGATGATGACCCCCAGGAATTGAACCATATTTTCCAAGCTAGTTTCTTCAACCTATTAGGTCAAGGGATCCTCCAACCCTGACTTGAAATACTGCCCTTCCAAGCACATCAAAACTTTTCTGGCATCCCAATCCCTCCTCATGTATCAATGCGACCGGAACCACCCGCCAATGATGGTTGGAAAGAGATTGTCCACCAGCTTGTTGTTCATCATCGCGGTTTCCCTACTGCTTCTTTTCCATTACCCCCTCCACCACCAAAGAATCAAATTTCTCAAGCTAATCATGTTGTCACACTTGTGCAATCATCACATGCCAGTAAAAGATTAAAAGCAGATGTCATCGAGCTTGTGCAGGATAAGGGAAAAGGAATAAAAACTCACTCCAACTAATTCAAAGAATCTTCCAAATATGTGTCTTCCCACCTTCATCTTAAGGATGATTTTTCTCATGTTATTAGTGCATTTTAGCCTTAAGGCTCCAACCAGCTAAAGGTTGCTACAAAAAATTCAATAGGGGACAGTAGTGAGAAGAGGCCTAATGCCTCTCATAGTAAATATGGATTTTGATGATGATTAATGTTGTTTCATATGTTGAAGACAATGTTTTCACTTGGACAAAGTTTTGGACAACACGTATATATTTAGGCATTCTTTTTGGGAGAATATGGATATAATATTTTTTGGATATGATTAGATTATATTTTATTGATATTTAAAATATTTGATCATAAATTTGAATATGGGAGTTACAAGGAGGATATATTTGAAATCTTATGATTGTTTTTTATATTTCATGTTTGATGATTATTAAAACAAACAATTGGGAGACACAAGGTGTCCCACCTATTTAGTTATTATTTAAGATCCTTATTTATATCTTATTATTATTATTATTATTTATTTGTCTCAAACTAATTAGTTAAGTTAATTTGACTTAACTAAAGAAAGGTAGTTGAACTACCCTAACTTATTGAGGAGGAATAAAATCTCAATGAGATGAAGAAACAAGGGGAGGAGAATAGAAGGAGAACTACGACCATAAGGTTTGATCTATACTAGTGAGATACTTTCGACTTTCATTCATTCTTAGTTTACTAGAAATCTTAATCCTCTTGATGGTAGCAGGGTCTTATTGAAGGAAATAAGATTCAAAAACTGAATCACATATTTCAACAGTTTGTTTTAAAGGTGTATGAATTATCTTTGGTAGTCTGTGTATTTTTGTTTGTGCATGAATTGAGTTTCATGACTGATAAATAATATCTTGCATAGTCAAGTGACAACATTTTGTGGCAAGCTGATATATCTTTAGCTTTAGTTTTCTTCTTGATTTTCAGAGTCTTTTAGTATGGTGCCCATCGAAGGCTTCTAAATTTGATTTTGGTCCCTACCCTCGGAGGGTTTGTAGAGAGAAATCAGTTTTGTATCTTATAATGAAATAAATGAAAAAATCATAATACTATTTTAGTGTCACATATGTGTTTTAATGATATGGTTCATTCTTTTACTTTTACCTCCATGTACACATTTGTATAAATTTTGTACACATTCATGTAACTTTGTTTAAGTTTATTTTATTTACACTGTTATATTTAACACATAAAACCAACCTTGATCCTTTGTACTTAATACTTGTGGATTAAGTGATTGTTTTTTAGGCTATAAACCCCAGGTAACATTCCCAACTACTCTTTTCTTAGCCCGACAGGATCTAAAAATGCTTGATTAAGGTTTTCCTTACCTTTTCCTCAACATTTATTTGGAGACCATACTGGGGAGATATTCCATATCTATATGGTTGATTATATTCGTGATTATCTTCAAATTTTTTTGGTTGGTCTAAATACTCCTTGATTAATTTTTTCCATGACAGTACTGTTGATGTCAAGAGACTAGAAAATCACCAACATCAACATTTCAACCTCTCGCGGGGCTAGGCGAGAAGAGACAAGAACATCACCCTAGGATTAAATCCCCATACAAGAGAGCGCATTGAACTCCAAGAAAATTTTCCCCTAACCTACAGTCCAAGCATGAATTCCTTTTCCCTGTAATTTTACTTTTAGTAATATTTGATTTTTTATTTATTTAATTTATGATTTTATGCTATTTTACAATTTAATTGCTTCGATGTGGGGTTTTATACATTTGAAGTAAGAAATCAAATTTAATAAAGGAAATGCCATTAATAAAATAAAAAGGCAATTTTATTGTTTTTATTTTAGAAACAAGTAACTAACCAAGTTAACCAAAAGCTAAAGAAAGTTAACAAAAAAATGGTCTAATTAAAAGAAAAACCTATTAAATGAACATTAGTTTGAAGAATATAACAGAGTAATACTTTAACGATTTGATGTTTTTATTTTATTTTCTTTAGAAGTTAGCATGTGATAAATAACATGAAAATCAAAATATAAATGAAAGAAAAAGGTTTATATATATATTAACAAGTTAATAATGGAAGCTTATATACATATCTTTTACAAAACAAAACATATTCATAAGTTTGTTTATTTTCCCTTTTTATTTTTATTTTTAATGTTGTATTAAAGAAAAGATGAGGAAAACTGAGGATTTTAAAGAAATAATCAAAGAGATAGTTGAGAGTGAAAAAGAAATTGATCTCCATTCAAATGTTTCCCATACAAAATCTTAAATCTTCGAAACCTACAAGTCTCTACGTAGACTAGGGCCAGGTATATGATATTTAGCCACCCTATAACAATGTTACAATAGAGAGACCAAGCACGGAAAAGAAAAAGAAAGCCGAGCCACAAATGGAATACAACAATGAATACAAATCACAAGGATAAAACCTTCATATTGAGACTGATTAGCGCCGAATAAAATCGAGCTTTAATACAACAAACTAACAAGTAAACATTTACCTTATGAAAAGCCAATAAACTCATCCTTGCTTTATCATTTTCTCTACTTCGCAAGACCCCCTGCTACCGATGATTCCGTCAATCCCTGTTGAATATGTAAAAGAATAATGAATAGAAGCAATCCTCACAACACTCCAAGCATATTTCTCTCTGAATTTTCTGCCAAAGTTCTCTTGGATATATTGTCATTGATGTCAACAATCGATGTGATGATCTGTTGTTAATGATGAATTACCACAGATGATATTGTCATTGATGTCAACAAGTATATTAGTTAGCAGAAGGTATCAAACAATGTGCAGAGATCAATAGCGCAAGCTCGGGAGGAGGAGAGAACATAAGAGGGGAATAGCATCGAAGATCAAAGCTCACAAGGAAGAGCGCATTGCACAGTATATTAGGTAGTAGAAGAAATTCATAATTATTGTTGATCATGATAGGATCAACAATGTTCCCATGATAAAAGCTAAGTAAGGGTTAACAAACATAGAGATCAAAACTCGAAAGGAAAAGCGTAATCTCAACAATTGTCTGATTAGATTTAGAAGCCTCAACAACCATCTAATCAAGATGTTGACTGTTGAAAGATCTTGGTCATCGAATCTGCAAGCCATCAACGACAGGAATGAATTGCGAGGAGCGAAAGAAGAATTAAACCACTCACTAGTTACAAACCTGCAATCCATCCAGATCATCATATCACACAGCTTCAAAGATCCACTAATGCGGTTGATCCAACTAATGACCAATTTAAGTCATATTAAATCATGACCGTTAGATGTGCAAATGCCAAATCTATGGTAGGGATAGATTGTGGAGGTTGAAAGGAAAATTAAACCACTCGCAAGTTGTAGTTCCACAATAATCCTCGACCGTTGATTTGCTTCACGAATCTCCACAGTCGTCGGATCATGTCAATGTGGAAGGATAGGATAAGTGGGGCTAAAAGGTTGAAATTTGTATTAGCTGAATACCTGTCAGTCGTTGGATTAAATCCGATACCCATCAGTCGTCAGATCATGTTAAAGTGTAAGGAAAAGATAAGCTACAAGAGCTGCCCCGCAGACAGATCATGTCGTCAATTCTAGATCCTAATCGAATGAACATCCTTCACTATGGGTATAAAATATGTGAGGAAATTACGCTCTGTCAGTTTGATATTTGAAATACCCAGAGCCTAGAAATTTGAAGTAAGTAAGGATCATTGGATTTGGAGGATGAACGAGGATTGTTGGATCAGGACTGTTGGTTAGCAGACCACGTCAGCAAGGACGTGTGAGAGATCCATGTCAGTGAACCTCAGACGTGTGGGATATCCACGTCAGCAAGGATGCATGGAAGACCACTTCAGCAAGTACACATGGCATAGTCAGAAGATGACAAGTGTCAAGAGGAAATTGACTCGTGCCATGTGAACAAGTGACGTAAGTGAGTTACGTCACTCTGGGAGAATTGCTTCGGGAGTTTCAAATGTCAAAAGTTACGAGTGAGTCCTGAAGGACGAAGACTTGAAGTTTCTCTCACCCATCGATCTAAGAATACACCAGGAATTAGGACAACCATTAGATCCAGGAGAATATCATGTGCCACATGAGGATCCACGTCAGTAAGACTAAGTTAGCATTCACACGTGGCACAATCAGACACTGACAAGTGTCAAGTTGATTCAACATTTCAGGTATGTGAAAATCACAAATCTAAGTGACACGTGGTAGCTACTCAACTTGTGACAGGTCATCAAGTGACATAAAGTTACATCACTCCAAGAGTTTTGCTTCAGGTGTTTTTACCATTGTATTTGCCCAATGTCCCGAAGTCCTGAATGTCGGAAACCCGAAGTGGACATGGGGCATTCTATATGAAATATCACTTCACAAGAGTCCTCGACTGTCGATCTAATAAGTGGAAGGACAGTGTAAGTGGAAAAGTTCACTGACAGCAAGCGGTCTCCATTGTTGATGACTCACACAACAGGTGATCACTCCGGAGGAAAATGTAGCAGCATTTATTCGAAACCTCTGAAGTCCCGAACGTCGAAGTCCTGAAATAGACATAAGTCATATAATATGGAAGATCTCTTCAGGAGTAATCTTGATTGTTGATCAAGAGAGGTACACGCATCAGTCGTTTGTCATCTTTGGAAGAATAACGTACGGAGGAAAGAAGCAGCTTGAGATTTGATATCTCCGTAGTTCGGAGACGCGAAGAAAATGGTGGCCATCCATATCAATGCATGATTAAGTCATATCCGTTGGATTTAGCAGTGGAAGGATGACTATAAGGTTTAAACCTGACCGTTGATCTGTCTCCGTGAAATAAACATGAACCATCCGATTTCTTCGGCGATATCGTAATCAGGAGTTTTGAAATGTTGGAAGTCACGAAGACCCGAAGGTCAAAGTGTCGAAATTCTGTCAGTCGTTCATTCCATTAGAAGATAGAACAATAACCATTGATTTAATAAAGCGCTCAAGCACCCGTTTGGCTTAGCATCTGGTTACCGCCGATGGTCATATGATATAAGAGTTTTTAAAAAGGAAACTGTTATATGTCGCTATATTCGGCAAGCCTGTGGTTTTGTAATGCTTGGTCATATGAAATGGCTTGAAGGAAGCGCTTCCCTATAATTTGGTCTCTGAAAATAACAGAGATTCGAGATCGAGTATAAAGGATTAAATTGATCCATGACCGTGATCAATTTATGAAAAACCTTCACAGTAAAATAAATAAACAGTGATTAAGATTAATTAATCGAAGAGGTGCGATGGTCAAAATGAAGGGACACAGTTGTGACACACTCACACCATTTGAAGAGTATATAATAATGGAAGAGTGTTGAGAAGAATGTGTTTCTGTAGTCCAGATTAGAATATCAAAAGCTGAAGCAGATTCCAAGAAGATATCAGAGGAAAGAAAATGTGAATTACAGAGAGAAGATGAAATGCGGTGATGAGTGTTTTATGGTATACCTCTAATCATAATATAGATTTGATTCTATAATGGATCACGATTACTGGAGTTGAATAAACTCTAGTTGGATAGACTGGGCTCTATCAGCAACCTGGGTATTGCACCAAGATGGGTCTTGGCTGAGACTTGGTGCTCTTCGAGGGGTTGGTTCTCCTTACTTCAGTTGGTTTTGAAAAAATAGTTGGTGATAAATAAAATCCTCTTTCACATATATTCATATTACTATGTTCATATCAATTATACAAAATCTTATACAAACATTAGGTGTCTCTGTGTTCATTGTGATTATGATTTGATTGTTATTAATCTATTCAAATATGTTGTAACTGTTAACTTGTGAAAAGAAAAAGTTAAAATAGTCCACACACTAATTCACCCCCCCTCTTAGTGTGAGTGGTGTGTTCTTCAATTGGTATCAGAGTGTAGGTTCCTTCAAACACATTTTAAACACTGGAAGGCAGATCCTTAAGAAATGGGTGGACACATGGTTGTCTCCGCAATTGAAGCTCTATTCGATGGAACAGATTATTCCTCATGGAGAGAAAATATGAAACAGTTTTTGAAGTCAAAAGGATCAGAGGTTTGGAATTCAGTAGTAAGCAATCCCTGGGACTTAACTACATCAAAGAATCTATCCAAAATTACAGTCCAAA
>CBVK0102308965.1:0-13375 GCA_900067695.1 Picea abies
TCGGTCTCGGCATTCCTGCTGAACCGCTCTTCCGATCTCACACAACCAGCAGGGAAAGGATGACAAGGAGGAAGAAAACAACCAGCCCAAGTAAGTAAATATCCCTCTACTAGCAATAAGTTCACGATTTTGCAAGATCAACCGAAAAATCACACTACCCCCTCGACCCCAAATGTACCACCTCCGAACTTGGGACTTCAAGACCCAAGCCAAGGAATTGAATTAACCTAGCAAGGTAAGGATGCCGATCCCCCTCTCCCAAACATGGCTCAGAACCTGCAAGATCTACAAGAGACAGAGGACAGGGACGCGAAAATGGAGCTGGAGGAG
This sequence comes from Picea abies, assembly GCA_900067695.1. Classification (NCBI taxonomy): domain Eukaryota; kingdom Viridiplantae; phylum Streptophyta; class Pinopsida; order Pinales; family Pinaceae; genus Picea; species Picea abies. The sequence goes on from CBVK0102308965.1 coordinate 331, forward strand.
CACGACCTAGCAGGGGTGGATCTGGAGCACCTTGAGCATGCTTACAGGCAGCAAAAACTCTACACCATACCCAGAGACCAACTAAGGAAGGTACACAAGGTCTTTCTTAACTCCTCAGCCGAGTCCTCAGCCCGAGCCAGCAAAGCCTTAGGAATCCAGAGTACTCAATAAAAAAACCCAAATAAAGCTCAGAAAGACGAGAAAAAAAGAGGGAGGAAATCCACTAACAAGCTCATACAGGAAATAGGCAACTACATGGTAAACTCGGGATAAATCCACTTGATTTTGGATAGCTTCCCTCCACTCCCCGCCCCCCCGTCATTATGAAGATCATCTCTTGGAATATCAGGGGCCTTAATGGACGTAGCAAGCAAAAAGTGCTACGGGATCTGATCATGACAGAAAAACCAGACATAGTAATGCTACAGGAAACAAAATGCACTTCAGAAGACATTGATAGACTTCTTCCCTATTGCTAGAAGCAAGGGGGCGTGGGCTCAATTGACACCATAGGTACCGTCGTGGGACTGGCCATGATTTGGAACACCAATGCGGTGGTACTGGAAAACTTCTTCACCACTAAATGGTCCATCACAACAGACTACAGGTGCATAGGTTTAAACAAGCCTGGACACTTGACTAATGTATACGGTCCAACCAGCCCAAGGGATAAGTAGGCCTTCCTCAGAAGCCTGAATTATATATCTACTCTAACACAGTATAACAAATGGACTATCGGTGGAGACTTCAACATCATTCGCGTCCTGGAGGAGAAAAAAGGGGGATCAAGATGACTGGAACAAGATTCCAGTGATTTCAACAACCTCATTGACAATCTTCACCTCATTGACTTGGACGCCATCAATGGTACTTACACTTGGACAAACAGAAGGACCGAAACACACCAAATCGCTTGCAAATTAGACCACTTCCTCATCTCTGATTCCCTTATGATGGAAGGTACGATAATGGAAGCTACTATTCTGATCTTCTCTGGCTCAGATCATTGGCCCATACAGTTATGGATGGATGTCCCAACCACACCTGGTAATAAACCTTTCAGTTTTGAACATTTTTGGCTTGACCATCCAGACTTCCAAGCAAACATCCAGGACTGGTGGAGGGAGGCAGAGGTCCCACGTGAATCTAAAATGTTCAAGTTCCAGCAGAAATTAAAGAATCTCAAACATACTCTTAAACTCTGGAACAAGCATACCTTTGGCAATATCTTTGACTCCCAAAAGAAGCTGATAGAACAAATGGGCGAGATCCAACACCAAATCAGATTGCATGGGTTAACCAGTGAGCTAAAATCCCAGGAAATAGAAATAAATCAACAACTTGAAGCCAGAAAAAGATAAGAGGAAATCCTATGGAAACATAAATCGCGCATCTAGTGGCTCAAGGAAGGGGAACGCAACACTAAATTCTTTCACAGAACTGTCATCCAAAGGTGGCACTCCAATAAGATCATGCATCTTATCTCAGATGAGGGGGAATCCATTCACTCCCATGAGGACATGGAGACCACCTTGATAGATTATTTTCAAAATCTCCTTACAGAACCTCTCCCGGACAGGCATGAGGCATTCAATAAAGTTACATGGAATGTGCCTTCCCTGGTTACCCAGGAGAAAAAATCAGCACTTCTCTGGCCCATCACAATCGAGGAAGTGGACGAGGCACTTCAGAACACACCTAAATTCAAGGCTCCTGGCCCTGATGGCTTCACCCGTGATTTTTTCCATCATTGTTGGCCAATGATCAGAACAAAGGTCTGGGAAATTTTGGAAGACTCCAGAGCCACTGGACAAGTCCTCCAATCCCTCAATGCTACTTTCCTCACCTTAGTTCCCAAAGAGGGGAAGGAACATCATCCCAAGCAGTTCAGGCCTATAGCTCTGTGCAATTTCATATACAAACTCCTCACAAAAGTGATAGCCCAGAGACTCAAGCCTATCTTGCTGTCAATCATATCCCTGGAACAATCAGGATATGTGGAGGGCAGACAAATCCTGGACAGCGTCATTCTAGCCCATGAAGTGATTCACTCTCTACAAAAGACCAAAACTCTAGGTATGCTCCTTAAATTGGACCTCTCTAAAGCCTTTGACAAGATAAGCTGGGATTTTATGCGAGAAATGCTCTTAGCTTTTGGCTTTGATCAGAGCTGGGTGAGCTGGATAATGAATCTAACCTCCTCAGCCTTCTTTTCACTTCTCATCAATGGTGTTCCCTCCCGACTCTTCTCCCCCTCAAGAGGAATTAGACAGGGGGATCCTCTCTCCCCCTTCCTCTTCATCATCCTGGCCGAAGGTCTCAGTCGCTCGATCCATGCTGCAGTCGAAAATAACCTTTTGACAGGTCTACCCTTGCATGGTAACTCTCCCCCTATTTCACACAGCCAGTTTGTGGACGATACCCTCTTGATGGGAAGCCCAATTGTCCGCGAAGCCAACTCTATCCTGGAGATTCTCGATTCCTTCTCAGACGCCTCGGGCCTGGACTGCAATAAGGAAAAATCCCAAATCTTCTTCTTCAACACGCCCCCTCCTATCCAACGTCATATCTCTGCTGTCTTAGGTTTTACTCGAAGCTCCCTTCCATCCAAATACCTGGGAATTCCCCTAACTGATAATGCCCTTCAGAACTCCTCTTGGGAGCACCTACTTGCATCCTTTACCAAGAGGTTGTCTTCCTAGACATACAGAGTCTTAAACCTCCCCAGTCATCTTATTCTCCTCCGGGCTATTCTCCAGGCCCTCCCAATTTATTCCTTCTCAGCGTTGGCTGCCCCCAGGTTCGTCCTCACAACTATCAAAGGCTTACAGAGAAACTTTATTTGGCAAGGTCTCAAAACAGGGAAGAAAATGGTGTTAGTCACCTGGGACAAACTCTTTCTCCCAAAGGAGCAAGGAGGCTTGGGTTTACGGGACCCCTTCATCATGAACAAGGTTCTCAGTGCCAAAATTTGGTGGTGCTGGTTAAAACATCCCAAGGACCTTTGGGCCAAACTATGGAAGAATAAATACACCCCAAATGTAGCCGAGAAGAACCTAATTAGGTGGAATGAGACCAACCCAGGCTCCCTAATTTGGACAGCGACCAAGCAGAACAGACAACTGGTGACTCGGCATGCCTTCTGGGAAATCAGGAATGGGGAAACAACTCTCTTCTGGCAAGATTCTTGGCAACAATGGTCAGTTCTGGAAACTGAGGATTGGGCTCAAGACATATGCACTCAAGCTATATGAGCAGGCCTGACAACAGTCGCTGAATACTGGCAGGACGCTCCCCAGGAGGACACCTGGCATTGCCGGCACTTGGATAGGGAACGCATCAATATGGAGGCACACGTGGACTTGGAACCCTGGAAAGAAGAGATGGCCAAATGAAAAATTCCTAGAATTGAGGGGGAGGATATCCTCCGGTGGGGAAACCGACCGCAGGGCACCTTCAGCACACAAGAAGCCTACCTGGTAAAGACCATAATAGACCCTGTCCCGAATACGACAACTTGTCACAAAATATGGAATCTCAAACATTGGCCAAAAATCACCCTCTTCCTTTGGCTCGTTCTCCACTCAAGCATCCTAACTTGGGATAATCTCTCGAAACGCGGTTTTGTGGGGCCCTCAATATGCATACTATGTGGAGAAGCAGAGGAAACTATGAACCATCTCCTCAATACTTGCCCTTACACTGCCCAAATCTGGGATCAAGCGACGCTTATCATGTGCACCTCAGACCGCAATAGGGATAGCATCCTGGAGACCATAACGAACTGGAGGGATAGGAATTTCCAATCCCCCCTGCTAAATCATATTTGGCAACTTATCCCAGGCTTTATCCTTTGGAAAACCTAGAAAGAAATGAACAGAAGAATTTTCAAGGGTCGCTCCCTCCCGTGGAAACAGTGCTGGCATTATTGCTGTAGTAATATCTTGGAAACTATCCGCATCCAATGATGGTCTGATGCAAGCCTGAATGGCATGCCCTCCGAACTCCCCATCTTTCAGCATTGGACGCCGCTTCCCTCTCTTCAGCCCCCCCCCACTACTTGTCCACCTCCATCCCTTCTTCAGCTCCTTGCCTCTATGCGTGAGGCCTTCCCCTCTCACCCGGCTGGAGAAACCTCAGAGGAGATGCCCCATACAATAAACAATGGTGGAGACGCCAAGGAACAATGCTCAGTGGAGAAAACTGGGTGCAAGACAACGGAGGTAGACTCGGTAAGTCGACAGCTGCAGGATACGACGATAGATGTCGAGGGAGCTGCGGACAAGGTGACAGGCGAGGTGCTATGGGAAACGAAGGTGATGTATGTCAAGGAGGAATCCCGGCCGGGGGACCTCCATGCCATGTGGCCGGGCTACTTGCCAGGTGTTTAAGCTTGTATTTTTATGTGCAGTTATGGTAGTTTCTGTTAGTTTAAATGGGGGAATAGTTCACCTAAAACTTTTTTGTCTTAGTTATATAACTACTTTGCTTAACTCTTATGCTGGCTGGACTGGTTTCCCCTCTGTTGGGGCAGTCCAGTAATTACAGTATGACTATGGATGTAATCTGGAACTCCTATTTGGTTTTGGCAGGACTTTAATATACAATATTTGTTACTTAAAAAAAAAAATATGAAGGGCGTGAAAGCCCCATTTGAAACAAAAGCATTCTGGAACCCTTAAGTTTACATATAGTCATAAATGATTGTGTCCTGTGGAGGAATAAGCTAGAGTCACGAACTGTGTGTTCACCGACCCCAGACCCAGTTTCATGTATGCCTGCCAACCCTCCTAATTGTTTAGAGTCCCTTGGAGGACGAAGTTTGTTAAGCTCAGGAGAGGTAGTGCAGATCGGCATAGGCCCTTTGCGAGGCAAACCGAACCCAGAACTCCTAAAGTCCTGGACAAGCTCAGGAAGGATCCCACTGTTGTGTGCAAGAAACTTGCATGGAGTGCAGAGGTCGAGAAACCCCTTGGAGGTTTCAGAGCGTATGAAAGTGAAAGAGTGACAAATAGACCATGATTGAAATCAATTTAGTGTGAATAGCTTTCGACGTCTTGGCAGTCGGGAAACCATACGATAACATCCCTTATCTTCGCAAGTCACAAAATCCCGGTATACAAAACCCCGATGCGCTCTGTGGATGAGCCGTTTTAGTGTGAATAAGTTTCGGCATTTCGGCATCCGGGAAACCAGAGGGCAAGGTCTTCGCAAGTCGTGAAATCCCGGTATATGAAACCTTGACGATTGATTAAGACTGAGTGTCTTTCAACACCCTTAAGCTCAGGGGGGCTAGTGACCGTCAGATCCAGATCAACGAGAATCGTTGATCTCATACACGAATTCCCATATCAGAGTTCGGGGAATGGAGTGACCAGTGGTTTGGGTCGCTGCATTTTGTACTCTCAGTTACCGAAATCCTGATACGGCTAGGACCATCGAATCAGGGGAAGATTCGTAGCTGTCGATCTCATCGAAGGTATGATTTCGAGTTTCGGGGTTTGAAGAGTCGAAATACTTGACTCTCTTGCATCGCTAAGTCATGAAATGCGAAAGGCACCTCTTGGCTTGGCCTATGGTTGTAACCAACGATCACATGGAGGTGGATAAGGGAAGAGCTAGCCTGCGCTAAGCCTCGTAGGAATTCGGGGATTCTATCCCTTGAGAAAGAGAAATTTTTTTATTTTTTCCGTAGTGGGTATGTGACAAATGTTATTTACATATGGAAAGAATTCTAGAATCACGAATCTCAAGTCCTCCATAGTCCAAGTTCATTATAGTATGTGTATGCTACGTATAAATGTTTGGAAGATTTAGGACTTACGGAAATGATAGAGTAATGGACGATTAACTTAGCATGACCTGGACACCTATAGGTTGGCTGAATAAAATGTCAACATGGGTAACCATAATATGAGAAACGTATCAGAATTTAATAATAGAAAAAAAAAAAAAACGGTCATCTTATCCTAAGAATGAATCTATCAAGTTATTTAGGATTAATGTTCCGGAGAAGAATATTTTTTTATGGTGAATTTTAGGTACATTACAGTGTTTTACCCATGAAACTCGTAGAAGAAAAGGGCAAACACTAGTGGTTTCTCCCCCCAATTCACAGGTTGTTTTACCCACGAGATTCGCAGAGGAAAAGGGCAATTCGCTGAGGGTTATCCCATGACGGAATGCCATAGATTCAAGGAAAACAAAACGTTGTCCAGTTAGTTGAAAACATAGAGGTATTCTGCCATTCGAGGAAGGAGGAATCGTAGACCAGTTTAAGAATATGTTGACCTTAAATTGTTTTTTAAGGGAAATTTCATAATTATATAATAATTTGAGAATGAGATGATAATTTTAAAGTTACAAGTTATTTATGTTTTTGAAACACTTTTGAAAAATAAAATGAGAATTTTAAAATTGGTTATGTTTGGGGAAGAAGTTTTTTAAATATTTGATAATAGAATGATGAATTTAAAAATTATTTATGTGATACTTTTAAAAACACAATTAGATTTGACAACGATGTATTTTTTCTCATCATTTTTTTAATAATATAATAGTTTAAAGCTACATTTTAATTTGTTTTGTTTGTAATAAATAATTTGATACTATGTTTGAATTCACTTAGAAACAAATGTGTTTGTAATAAATAATTTGATACTTTTGTAATAAATAATTTGTTAGCAAAAATGTGTTTGTAATAAATAATTTGTTAGCAAAAATGTGTTTGTAATAAATAATTTATAGTATAATTTACTTTATGTATTTGTTTGTAAAAATAATTTGACATTTACAATTTTATTCATTTTGTGTTTTTATTAAATTGTTTTTAAATTATAATAAATAATTCACTTACTAACAAATGTTGTTTGTAATAGATAATTTAATATCTTTTTTGAATTTACTTGGTTGTTTTTGAAGTGTAATAAATAATTCAGTTAGTAACAAATGTGTTTGTAAGAAATAATATGATATTCTTTGAATTTATTTATTGATGTGATTGTAATAAATAATTCACTTATTAACAAATGTTGTTTGTAATAAATTATTTGATATTGTCTTTGAATTTACTTTGTTGTTTTTGAAGTGTAATAAATAATTCATTTACTAATAAATGTTGTTTGTAATAAATAATTTGATATTCTCTTTAAATTTACTTATTGATGTGTTTGTAATAAATAATTCACTTACTAACAAATGTTGTTTGTAATAAATAGTTTGATATTCTTTTTGAATTTGCTTAGTTGTTTTTGAAGTGTAATAAATAATTCACTTACTAACAAAATGTGTTTGTAATAAATAATTTGATATTATTTGAATTTACTTATTTACGTGTTTGTATTACTAACAAATGTTGTTGGTAATAAATAATTTGATATTCTCTTTGAATTTACTTGGTTGTTTTTGTGTTTGTATTAAATTGTTTGTGAAGTATAATAAATAATTCACTTACTAACAAATGGTGTTGTAATAAATAATTTGATATTCTCTTTGAATTTAATTGTTTTTGAAGTGTAATAAATAATTCACTTATTAATAAATGTGTTTGTAATAAATAATCTGATACTCTTTGAATTTACTTATTAATGTGTTTGTAATAAATAATTCACTTACTAACAAATGTTGTTTGTAATAAATAATTTGATATTCTTTTTGAATTTACTTAGTTGTTTTTGAAGTGCAATAAATAATTCTGTTATTAACAAATGTGTTTGTAATAAATAATTCACTTATTAACAAATGTTATTTGTAATAAATAATTTGATATTATATTTGAATTTATTTAGTTGTTTTTGAAATGTAATAAATAATTCACTTACTAACAAATGTCTTTGTAATAAATAACCTGATACTCTTTGAATCTACTTATTGATGCATTTGTAATAAATAATTTGATATTTTCTTTGAATTTACTTGGTTTTTTTTGAAGTGTAATAAATAATTTACTTATTAACAAATGTGTTTGTAATAAATAATCTGATACTCTTTGAATCTACTTATTCATGTATTTTGTCACGACGAGGACAACTTACAACAAGTCAATTTTTTTTTCTTTTAAAGTTGTGTTGGGAAAATTTAAACATCATGATAAATAGTCAACGTCGTCAACACATCAATCACATAAATTAACAAAAAAATAAATAAACATTAATAATTCAATACGACACATGGCCGACATATCGTCACCATGAATCATGACACACACATCAATGTATTAACATATTAATTACAACAACCCAACAACTTTGTATTCTACCATTAATAACGACGTGATACCATACAATCTTAAACCTTCAACACATCTTATAAGGAACATCAATCCTTCAATTCTAAATCCACAATTAAACATCACACACGGTTACCCATCATTGTTATCTATTGTACATCAACATTAAATATACGATGCCCGCGAGAGTAATAATTCCTGAACATTCTTATGTCAACTTAAGCAACGACTTAGGAGAACTAGTCATTAAATCAGTCATAAATCAATAATTCAAAACACAAGATTATTTAACATTAAAATCAAGGTGCAAGATAATAAAGAAGAAGCAATCACACACCCACTTAAATTAAGGCACACAAGAAATTTTATTATTAAGTCGTAGTAAATCAATGGCATAAGGTAACTACAAAAATCATTCAATACATCATCTTTTAGGCACACAAGAAATTATCATATAGAATATCATCCCTTCACCACATACCATTGGCGCAAGAAGTTTAAGGTCCATTGATTCATTTAATACATTATAATTTAGCGCACACAAAATCTATCATCTAGAGCAAGCGTTCCATTCATTAATTTCCATTTGTGCAAAACATTAATACATATATATTTGAATGTAACTTTTATGTTCATATGTGAATAGAACTTTTATATATGTCTAATTAATTATGAATACATAAAAAATATTAATTAATTAATTGCAAAATAGGGTTGAAGATATTTTAAATTAAAACTATAGGCAATCCATTGATTTAATATTTGTGACGTAATTTAATGTTGATTTGAGATTGTTTAACTTCTTCTCCATTATACAAATAACACAAATTAATAACCATCTAAATCACAAAAATAACTACTTCAACTTGTTCTTGTAAGGCAAAATTTAACTTAAAGGTGAACTTAAGTCTGTTGGGAGGAGCAACGAACCATTGACCAAAAGAACAAGGGTAACCACCAGCAAGTGAAAGCTCCACCTCCATCTTCATATTGAAGTATGTAGGTTTCGCTAAAACATTTTTTTTTTTTAAACAACATAATAGAGGTAATTCTCTGGCAAAACCGCTATTGGGGAGAAGGAAACAAAATCCACAAGGTCCTTAAAACACAGGGGGTGTAAATTTATAACACCACCACCATTGGGGAGAAGGAGTGCAAGAAAAATCTCATGCCAAAATGCAGAGAAGCACCGGGTACTACACAAGGTGGTTCCTCTAATACATAAGGTATTTTACTCACGAAAATATCGTAGAAGAAAAGGGAAAACGTGAGTGATTTCTCCACCCCAACTCACAGGTTGTGTTACCCATGAAAAAATCATAGAAGAAAAGGGAAAACACTAGTGGTTTCTCCCCCCCCAACTCACATGGTGTTTTACCCATGAAACTCGCAAAATAAAAGGGAAAACACTAGTGGTTTCTCCCCCCAACTCACATGTTGTTTTACCCATGAGATTCACAGAGGAAAAGGACAATTCGTTGAGGGCTATCCCATGATGGAACACAATAGATTCATGGAAAAAAAACATTGTACAGTCAGTTGAAAACGCAGAGGTATTCCACCATTCAAGGAAGGAGGAATCACATACCAGTTTAAGAATATGTTGAGCAAATGGAAAGAAATAAAAAATCAGATATCATCCTCCCTAGGTAAATCGAAAGTCAAGGTTTTATAAAAATTTCGTTGAGCTAGATGTAATAGAATGCAGGGACATATCAAGCGCGATCCAGGAAGGATATCGTGACTTGATCCCAAAATTTCAAGTCATCACACAATAAAAGGGTGACTGCAACTTCATTGACATATGTACAAGTGCTAAGGTTGCAATAGGAATAGCTGCAATCCCAATAACAAAAAGGAAAATATGAAATGAACTAAAATTGACGATTCATATCATAAAGCATTCAATCACCTTGCGTAATCTATGGGTAATGTTTAGCATAACAAAGTGAATGAGTTGGAAATTATAAAACAACTCAATCAATCAAAGAAGTTCGATTAAATTTCAATGGTGGGAATATCAGAAATCCCCTTCAACGGGTTACGTGTTATAAAACATTAAGTCGCTGGCCTCCAAGGTCTCACAATCTCTGACAGCATACGTAAAATATACACTCTAATATACTAATTGAATCTAATACAATTAAAACTTTATGAAACACGGTAACCGAAGACGAGAATTCAAAGATGTTCTCCCATGCTTGCGCTCCGTCCAGCTCCTCGCTTGCTAATCGTGAAGACTTCACCGGTACCTCCCAACGAATGCCAGGGGTACTCTTCTTTCCCCTCGAGGCCCCTGAGCCGCAAAGGGGTCACACACACAAACCAGAGAAATCTATATCCCATCTCGCCTCGCAAGGTCAAGCTACCACTCTCTAATCGAGTTGGAAATCCCAACTCCCACAAGAAAAATCACTCAAGAAAAATATCGACAACTTAACCTTACGCCTACCAGTCTTCATACATTCTCCTCCTCTCCCATTTCTTTTATAGAGTTCTCTTAGTGACTGGTTTCCAAAATTCACATTAAATTATTTTTTCTTAAAATTTTAATAGGAATATTCTCCCCCGTACAATTGTCCCCCGATTCCTTAGTTACACTAGAAATTCATTTAATTAATTAAATTAATTTGTCAATTTCCCTCACCCATCTAAAAGCGTTCCTAAAAATGCTCCTCGATGTCCCTTTATTCCCTCACATTCCCTTAATGACTGACACCTTTCTTAAATCTTAGTTGAGTTCGAATTTGGAAAGTTCTCTAGACTAGATTCCCTTCTATGTTCCACATTCCTTTAGTACTTATGTTTCCCCTTTTTGGTCTAAGTTCTAAATTAGCAAGTTTTGCACATAGCCAACAATTAATTTTTTGGATAAATTCTTTCTCCTTTAATTTTTAAATTTTATTTTTCTTCACCCCCCATTTATTAATTGATTCAATAGTTTTAGTCCTTATACCCTCAATTAGACCTATGCCCTAATTTTGATTAGGCTTAGAAAAATTGTTTTTAAGGGAAATTTCATAATTATTAAACTTTACTCATACAACATTTATTTTAAGGCTGACCAAGTCAAGATGAGATATTGTTTTCTAGGTACCTAGGTTCATTGACTCACCAATGTTAAAACCGCGATGTGCCCTTCAATACGCGCTATGTGCTCCAAGGATGCCACTCCTCTTTTGAATGATTTTGGTAGACGTCCACCCTTGGAGTCAATACTCCGCTAGGAGACCTTGTGGGAGACTAAGGGCCTCTAAGTAATAAGGACCCTGCCTTATTGCATGCCCCATAGAATCCTCATGAGTGACTATCTCAGTCTGCCTTGATGACATGGTGGATCTCTCGAACTAGGTAATCATTAACCTCAAGTTCGAGCCACGGTGGGAGTGCTAGTAGGTTGTGGTAGGGTTGCTGCCACACCTCTCTCCCAATATATTTGGTTATCGTGCATGACCCCTTTACTCCAAATGTGAGTCTGATTAGCAAGCTGTTGTCAGCCTGTGTCCATCAACAAAACATGTCAGTGATCCATAAACAACATCATAACATACCCAGTCATATGTCACATATGCAATAACAAAATTACTCAAACCATATATAAAGTCCACTCCCTGACTCGATCCAGAGTCCAAGGAAGTCCATGGATTCCATCGACATCCTCAATCTGTCAAGAGTCCTGCACACTTAGGAGAAACCATCCAACAACACTTGTCTATAGATAATAACATAACATCATAAATCACAATCTCATCATCAGAATCCATAAGCGAAGCAGTCAATCATATAATGAACTGTATCACTTGTATGCAAGTGTCCTCAATGAATAAGTCACATCAGACATGCACAAGAGTAAGATGTTACATACACCCCCTTTTGTTTTAAACTTCATCCCGAAGTTTCAGAGTATATAAATGCATAAATAAAGTATCTAAAAATATATAAAGGTCTAGCCATCAAACAAAGATGGTAATTGTTTACGCATATCATATGCATCCTCCTGGGTAATCGAGTGTGGACTATAATCATCCCACTAGTCCTTGAACTCATCAGGAGTTTGACGTTGTAGTTGTCGAATGCGATGGTCTAGAATGTGGATTGGCTCCATCGTGAGCACACCCTCACCCAACATCCACCCAAAACTCATGTCAATCACAAGCGTAGGATCATTGACTTAAATTTGCACACAGATACAAGATAAACATCATGCATACGCCTCAAATATTGAGGCACGACTAGCCATTAGGCCCTTCACTAATGGTCACACGATGCGCATTGACAAAACCCTTCTATCGATCTTATGTTTCTTAGAACCCTTTCTCTTATCGTTTGTACTTTTTCTTCCATTTCTTGAATCTCTTTTGGTCCTACCAAGACCCTATCCTCAAGTCGATCCCAACTCAAAGGTGTCTGACACGGTCGCTCGTAAAGAAACTCAAAAGGTGTAATCTTAATTGTGCTTTGATAGTTGTTCTTGTATGCAAACTCTACCAATGGCAGGAAATCTTCTCAACGCTTCTTTTGGTCCATCATGTACACACACAACATATCTTCCAAGATTTGGTTCATCCTTTTTGTTTGCCCATCTGTCTTCAGGTGATATGCGGTACTAAAGTTAAGTTGGGTTCCCAAGGCCAATTGGAAACTAGTCCAAAATCTTCCCATAAACACCAATCCTTGATCAGATATGATCCTTTTAGGCACACCATGGAATCTCACAATACCACTGATAAAAACTCTAGCTATGTTTGGCACCTTATCCGTCGTGTTATCACTCCAGGAAACTCTCCTAGGCTGTAAGTCGGAGATGCCTGGTAACTT
>CBVK0102308982.1:0-10779 GCA_900067695.1 Picea abies
TTGCATACGACCTCCATTTTAGGCGCGTGATAGCCCGTTGGAAAGGTCTTTCAGAGAACTACACATTTTGCTATCAAAATCTGACTCCGTCTATAGTTTGACTGTGGCGAGACAAAAAAACAATGTTTAGGGCCCCAAAACAGCCCTGGAAGTACAACAAGACGTGCTGACATGAAAACATACAAAATAAGCCAGTTGGATTAGGTGAGAAGCCACCTGTATCCATCTGGAGGATGTGTGGGGCTTCAGGCAGCCCCAGAAGTGTAGAACCCACAATTACAAACCAGTACAAAAGAACGTGTTGATAAAAAAACGGACACGAGAAGCTAGTTGGCATAGGTGGGTGGCCACCAATATCCACCTCGATCACCATAGGAAGCTATCTATTAAGCTTGAGCATAGACACCTCATAGATAAGGGGAAAGCATGATTTTGACCCACTCATCAGACCATTGATCATATATTTACCCTCCGAGCCATCATTGAGGAGGCATGGCAATAGTCTTCGAAAGTCTACTACTATTTTGTAGATTTTCGGAAGGCTTTCAACTTCGTCCCAAGAGAAGCCATGTTCCAAAGGCTTAGTGACATTGGCATCTTCCATACCTTACGAACTACCATCATGTGCCTCTGAGTTAGTTCTTGGTCACCTCTGCACGGTTCATGGGATGTCAGATTTCATCAAAAGTACCATCAGAGTTAAACAGGGTTGCCCCTTGTCCCTCACATTGTTTGGGATTTATACTGATGAACTAGAGGCCTTTCTCCACGAGTATGTCCAACATGCTGACAAATGTCTCCTCCACTAGGTTCTTATATCCATCTTTATTTTTACCAATGATGTGGTCCTCCTAGCCTCGTCTCTAGCCGGATTACAGAGATAGTTGGACGCCCAAGCTCTCTTATGCGACCTTCGGCAGTTGACGGTCAACCTGGGTAAAACCATGGTTATGATCTTCAACGAGCCAAAGAAGTCTGTAGACCTTCATTTCTTATTCACAGGGGAGGAGATCGAGATAACCAATGCTTACACGTACTCGGAGTACAATTTTCAAGACCTCATTTCAGTATGCGACCGACTCTCCAGACTCAGATTGCCAAGGGTTATGGGTCTTTAGCCGTTCTCGAGAGACAATGTTTCTGCCACCATTTTCAGGACATCTCATCCAAGATGTCTCTCATGGGCTTCCTTATCCGATCCACGGTTCTCTATGGATCAGAGATCTGGGGGCCTTCCTTACTAGAGTTTGATTGGGCCTTAGTTGAGAGAGTCCAAACCCTTCTCCTCCGACACATCATTAGATGGAAGCAGATAGTTCCTCGTCACATCATCCTAGCACAGTTTGGGGCTCATCCCTTCCAACTCGAGACATTGTTCAAGCTGGTCTCTTTTCTACACTGCATCTGAGGCTTAGTTGACTCGGTGAAGGGGCGAGACCAGTACCCATACTTGGCTTACAACTATTTTGAGATCATTTTCCTCTCTAGCCCTTTGGATCATAATCATGGTTGGTTTGCAAGGGTTTTAGATCTTTTAGGGTCTTTGGGCATTCAAATTGGTTGCCTCCCTCCATTTCAGTATTCCTTGGATGCACTCGACCATCTCCTACTGACCAGACAGGTGTTGAACAATATCATCAGAGATGACATTTATAGGTAGTTTATCCAGATCACTTGGGTTAACCCCCCAGTGGATTAAGCCCAAAGATGGTCTTTTATGCTGAGCATTTCTTGGAGTTTAGGGACGGGTTCATCATTCGACCACGGTATACATTCTCACATTGGATGCATGCTCTTTGTATTCCTATATGCGAGTTCAAAGTGGGCTCTCATAGACTCTGGATAGAGACAAACCACTAAATAGACCAACCAGATAGGATCTATAAGCTATGACAGCTACAGGAGGTTGAGACCGAGGAACAAATAGACCAACCAGATAGGATCTATAAGCTATGATAGCTACAGGAGGTTGAGATCGAGGAACACTTCATCTTCTAGTGCCCCATTTGATATGAGATCAAGGGGCAATTTCATTGGTTATCCAGGGGGATTCAAATCCTCATGAGCTTCTTCAAATATATGGATCAATGATGTTTAGCCTTATACATACAAGAAGGAGGCCCTCATGTTTTGAGTCCATACTCTTCAACCTCCTACGAGACCAAACCCTATTCAATGTGTCACCTCCTTCTTCCCAGTGTTACCCTTGAGTAGGGGCACTATGAGACAGACTGACACCAACATAGCCACAGACTCCATATTAGTGCGGACCTGTGGGACCTTCCCCCGTCCCCTGATATTTCAACGACATGGCCAGACTAGATCCCCTCCCAAGAGACAGATGAGATCCCCCATACCTCGTTGGTGCACCACCTCTACTAGCCAGCAACACAGTGGATGATCCATGCACCCCATCAGGTCCCCCTTGGGACAACTGACTATACTCAACTTTCTTCATTCGGCCTTGGATGGTAGGAGATATGGATCCATTCCATGACATATCTACTTCTTTCCTTTGATTCCTCTTGTCCATAGATCTTCTTCTCCTGCGATACACCATATCATCAGTGCAGGTATTTAATCAGCTCGAGGTCGAGGGTTTTGCATACCTCCGGTAGATCTCACTTTCTACTACTCTACCTTAATGCACTTTACTTCTTGCATCTCACCTTTTATAGGAGACCTTTTGGTACTCCTGCATTGTATTGCTGCATTGTATTGACATCATTGTACTCAACAGTCCCTTTGACCTACTTTTATGGTTATTAGTCGGACATTAATAAAATTATCTTATCTTATCTAAGCAGGTAGTTTCAATACAATTACTTTGTATTTTAGTAAAGATTTTATATTTTTTTACCATTTTTTAATGATGCTTAGGAATTTAATGCATAGAATTGTCATTGTATGCACTTGTAATCTTGTTGACAAGATTTAATAGACAAAATTATCATAAAAGTAAGTTTTTGGGTAAAAACATGACTATTATATGTTTAGTAGTGATATATTTCCAGTCCCCTATATTTATTCCAATGTCAATCCAAACCTTTGTGACTTCATATATCTGATCAACAAATACAATGACAAAAGTTGCCCTAATATTGAAAACTGATTCATTGAAATATGAAAGATAAAAAAAATCAAGACACTTCATTGCCCTAGGTCACCATCTTCAAATTGGTCTTTGAGTATGCTTTCTTCCCTGATATGTTTAGTAGTGATATATTTCCAATCCCCTATATTTATTCTAGTGTCAATTCAAACCTTTGTAACTTCATATATGTGATGAACAAATCTAGTGACAAAAGTTACCCTAATACCGAAAACTAATTCATTGAAATGTGAAAGATCAAAAAAGATCAAGACACTTCATTGCCCTAGGTCACCATTTTCAAATTGGTCTATGAGTATGATTTTCTTTCCCTGTAACCACAAAAACATATTAGTTTTGTTGCTAGTTTCCATGAAGTGCATTGTGTTAACAAGGAAGTGCCATCGATACATTCGTCTTACATGTTCATGTTGTGTCTAAACAAAACTAAGGCAAAGGAGTTGAAAAACATGATGATATAGTTGGTTTGAATGAATTACCAACACCCATGTCCCTAATTGTTTCCACTTCCTTAGGTTGAGGTGGTTCTTCTACATTTTCAATGGGGTTTGCAATTGTGTTATAAGTCGTCATCAAAAGGTTGATTTGTTGGAGCCTTTATCTTGTGCATAGCTAACTCTCTGAATTTCATCCACACTTAACTTTAGTGTGATATGCTCGTGTTAAATGTCTTATTGATGCATCCCACCTTTGACTAAGTGTTGGTGCAAAGCACAATTCAACAAAAGGTGAATCTACAAAAGCTTGAGTCTATGGTTCCACTAAATATTGAGTTTGTGGAGGCCCAAGAAATGTCTTATACACCCTTTATGGCCAGTATCTATGCCCCTTTGGGCATGTCTATAAAGGCATAGGCTCTTTTTTATGAGTAGGTTATAGCTCACAGATTCTCTGGCATATTCGTGAATCTTCTATAACCACTCCAATCGCTTGTATATATGAGAGTTGTAGATGTTATTATAGCAATTAGTACTTGTAAAGAGTTGTTATTGTTAAAAGAGATGAGAGTTATAAGTTAGTTACACTATCGTGAGTTGTGATGTATTCATCAATTTGTTAATATAATGAATAATTATTATGCTCATGTATTTGTATTATTGGTATATCTTGAAGATCTATACATGGTTATACTCTAAGTGCATGATGTTAGTTCAATTAGCTCAAATGAATGTGATTAAAGGATAAGTTGTGGAATGCACACCCCCACCAAATCTTTAATACTTTGCACATCAATAATATGGAAATTATCATATATGCCTTGGGTGAGACATCCTTTCTTCTCGAAGGTTGAATATGCCAACGCACTAGACTACATCGGGCCTATGTTGGACACCATATGTGGACTCTAGGTTTGTCATAGAGCCACAACATGGTTATGTTGCCAATACCTTAACCAATGCAAAGAAACAAAGATGAAATGGAGGCTAGTGAAGGCCAAGATTGAAGGTTGGGTAGAAGAAATAATTCACAAGTTCACATGTCAAGAAAGTGCCTATGTCAGAGAGAACATGGCACAATTCAAGGATAGAAAACTATTTGAGTGTCTACATGATATTTTTGGGGTAAAATTCCTAGAAAATTTGCACAAATGGATGGAAAGGCTCAGGGAGAAGCATCAACATTCGTTTCCACAGTCAATATTATAGTGGATCACTGAGAACCTATTAAATATCTAGTGGCATGACCATAATTTGACATGAGTTGTTGATTTATTGTATAAGGTTGAGGTTTAAGGTTATGCTTTGGAATTTACCACAGAATGCCATAGATCTATGACCAAGGTGATGGAATTATTTAGAATGCCATAGATCTATGCCTACGTGGGTCAGTGGAATGGTAGGAGGCCTGATGGTAAAGTCAATGTCACAATTTTCTTGAAGGATTGATTATAGTAAAGGAAGTGGACTTTGAAAGAGAATGAAAAAAGTGACAACAAATTCGTATAGAGATAACAAAGCACTGGTGGCAGAAAGAAATGGAAAAGATATGTCCTGATCAAGAGTTTTTGATAGGAGCATATGGTTTTGAGCTACATCTGGAAGGTGAGATATTGCAGAGGATAAGAGAAGTACAAGAATGAGCTTCGTTGGCCCCAAAAACAAAGATCAAGAAAGTGTGGTGTTGCGAAGAAGTTATGAGTTCATAGAGGTGAAAATAACTTATGAAGAACTGAAATGAAAACCACATGATGACATGGTGAACATGGACACTTGGACTACAGGCACAAAGATGATGGTTGAACCTACTAACCCAAGCATTACTGCATAAGTCATGGAAGAGAAAAATCAAGAGGATGCTTTTGAATTTGCATTATTCTGGTACTCTAACCCTATAAACTACCATACCATGAAGGAAGCAAACCAAAATGGTAGTGAAGTCGGTCCCTCTTACATCCTAATCCCTACACCTTTTAATTTTTGTCAAGATCCTGTGACCATTATTGCATTGAATGTTAGTGTGTGGTGGATTAGCGATTCAAGTGACCCCACTACAATGGTTGTGAACAATGTAGGTGTGACCTCTCATGGAAGTTAGAAGTTGTCCTTTGTGTTATCCAATTATGTGAGTGTTGTTGTAAGAGCAATGCTAGTGATACAACAACTAAGACCCAAGGTTTTGTGTTAGTATAGAGTCACCAGAGAATGGTGATAACTCAACCAAAGGAATCATCTTTGTAGTTTCCCCTATTTCATGGCAAAAGGTGATGAAGACGTAGAGCAACATTGGTTTCTCTATGAATCCATTTGGAACATGTGAAAAAACACATATGCAATACGTTTGGTGGAATTCCCGATGACACTGGGAGGAAGAGAATTGCAGCGGTATATGATGTGTAAGTAGAGCACTCTTTCCTTACATGGTGTGACTTTGGTTCAGCTAAGGGTGGAATTGATGAAGGAGTTCCAAAAGACAAAGTTAGAACATCACAGTATTATAGAATTAAAGGAGATTAAGCAAAAGTTGGGCAAGACAGTTTGGGAGTATGACTAGCAGTTTTGAGATATGATGAGTTGGTTGAGCTACAATATTCAATAAGTGTAACACAAATAATGGTTTATTGGTGGGATAATATCCCATCTGCACACGTCGTTGTTGCAACAACTATGATTGACAAAGAAAGAAGCCTTTGAATTCACCATACAACTAAAGTCTATAAGTGAATTGGTGGAAGCCTTGGTTCCAAGGCTGGCTCAAGGGTTAGTGTGGTTCCAATACTAGTTAACCACTTTGTTTGAGAATATTAAAGAATCAACAAAAGTCAAGCAAAGCACGAGAGAGATAGTGTGGTGCATGTTGTATAGGACAGAGGATCACCTATAGAATGATTTCCCCATGACCCAGTTGTATGGCGCAATAATGGCTAATCCATAAGTGGGAAATATGCTAGGAAAAATAAATGTTGGACTTTGCAACATATGCAAAAACCTAGGATGTGACCTCTATCATTGCCAATTGTTGCAAAAGTACAAAAACATTACGGTGATAGTACATTGCGACTTCAAGGTAAATACTCATTGTACAAAGGATTGTCGCACATTAATTGCAATCACTGAGGAGAAGAATCTATTCGTGGAGATACAAGGCAGAATCAAAATTAAAATCAAGATAATTGAGCTTCGAGAATGATGCAAATTGTACTGCACCATGGCGTTAGAACTGTAATGAAGTGGGGAACATTGTGTGCAATTGTTGGCGACCATATCAACCTCATTGTAACCATCGCCTAAAGACTGAGCATACCACTAAAGATTTCCTCAAGATACTAAAAAGTGGGAGGCATAGAACATGAGTCAACATGTTTAATTACAACCTATTGATCCTAAGTGGCGATGAGACATGTCAAGCATGTATTAGCATAAATATTGTTACTGAGGGTGGGGCAAAGATAAGAGTATATGTGGGAACAACAGATCAAGGTCCCATCTATAAGGCTCCATGCAAAGAACCCACATTTGATTCAACATGGTAGAAAGGTTTCTTGCATGATGTAATAGAGGTAATGAGGGAAGTTGTCCTACATGGGATGTTAGCCCAACAAAAGTGGAAAGGTCACTATCCATAATTTTGTTTTCAAGTAGATGCCATAGCCTGCTAGTGTAGATAGTTAAAGAGGAGTTCTAGAGGTGGTTTAAAACCTTCTTGTGGATATTATAATATGATCAAGTTGAGGCCAATCTAAAGGAAGTAATTGTGAGTACTAAGATCACCTATCGAGGTAGTTGATCAACCACTCCACTAATTAAAAAGTAGGTGATTAGTGAAGGAATTCTAGAAGAATGCATTAATTAGGGGATATGAGGTGCACAAGGCCATGCTCAACCTAGGATTGGACATGAACATTCTAGCTAAGAAGTCTTCCACATTCATGGGATGACTCAATTTGGTGTACTTGCCAATACAACCGTTGTTGGCTAACCAGTCGAGTATCTTTCAATTTGGTGGGTTGGAACAAGTGGAGGTTGTTCTCGAAAGAGTGAAGACCTATGTTGACTTTGAAGTCATCAGGATAATGGACAACAATGATCCCTGCCCTATTGTTGGGAATTGATTGGGATTTTAACAATGATCTTATCCTAAACTTGAAGTAGCAACAGATGTCATTTGAGAAAGAAGGTCACAAAATCATTTATCTATTTGAACCAATACTAAGTAAGTGCTTTATGGAACCCATGGAAGAACTATATATATATATATATATATATATTGTGGGGCACCAATAGGATTACATAAACCCCACAATAGATGATGAGTTAAGGTGTCGTAGTGTATGCTCTTTTGTAACATATTCAAAAGCTCAATTTAATCAATGGAAAAGTGGGGACTATGTGTGTTGTTGTAAGTACGTAGGTGTATTGGCACAGATTTGAAGGAACCAATGAAGTTTGATGGCACAACTAAAACGTTCAACTATGTGGCACAAGCGGAGGAATAGATAGTGCCCATGCAAAGGATTGTAGTGTTGGATCTTTCTTTTCCAGAGACCCCCATGCGATGGTGGGTGACACATAAAAGTACATTGCATGTTGGGGAAGTTACAATAGATGCATTGTGTACTTTCTTCCTACTGGACCTCAAATCTCTGCAAACAAATGTCAATTCTAGCCTTCCAACCTATCTTTGTAGTTCAACGAAACTTCTGACTCGCTTAGACATGTGGATAATTGTGAGAAGCAATGGCCGACACAGTATATTCCACTTTAGTAATGGGTGCATAAATTTGTGCACACTTTGGAGAAATTACAAGAAAACTGACATCTACAAGCGAAAATGTAGCAACATATGCACCATTAGCTTAAACTACGAGAAAGGTTATGCACCACTTTCCAAATCGGTGGAGAAGATACACCATATGCAAGGGTAATTTGGTGTTTCTCATAGATGGAGCACTCATGGTCTCTAACCATAGGTTTCACATAAGTTTATGTTGCAAAGGAGAACCCCATAAAAGAAGGATCCATAGACATGGGTCCCATTGATATTGACCCTGCAGAGGATCTTTAACATGCATGGTTCAAGGAATATAAGGTATTTGCACAGTACAAGATATAAGGGATAACAACAATCCAATGTAATACCATGAGCCACTATGGATGAAGTAGGTCAATATTGGGAACGAAGATGAGCCAAAACTTATTATAATAGGGGAATATTGGGATCAAAATATTATTGTAGGTTTATGGGCCTATATGACTACCTGCAAGACCTTAATGACGCACCCACCATTCAATCTAGTGTACATCATGGTGGTGGTGATGTCACTTGAGTATGTGATACCATCCCTACGTGTATACATAGCCATGCAAATGTTAGAAACACATTATTTACAGGATAGGTTGGATATGGAACAATAGGCATATTAGGAGCAAGTAGTTTGAACATTGGAATCTTGTTTAATGCATGATAGTAATTTTTGGAAGCATCTTGGAAAGTTGAAAATGCATTGGTAGGAACCCTATAGAATTATGTAGATAATCGGTGAGTGCATGGTGCAATTCACATAATTAGATGGGCAACTGAAGAGGTGATGGGTGAAAAACACACAGATGAAGCCTTATGTAACCCCACCCTTTAGAACCACCCTGAGCTCTTATGGGGGGGAGTTAGTGTACCGTAGTATAACTCAATTTCAACATTTAATTCCAACAATTCCATTTATGCAAGTCACTTTATCCAAAAGTTCATTTCAACAATTTCCATTCATCTTAAACTTTTGTTGTTTGTTGTTTTATAGGTCTAAGAATAACATAACAAAACATATTGATAGGACCTGTTATGGCACAAGTTGTAGGTTGGGAAAAGCTCGACCCAACCAAAGAATAAGTGCTATAACTTTGAGAATCCTACACCCAATGTCACTTCGATGTAGGTCTCGCACTTCAAGGGTGACTAGGTCACTTTAGGGAGGCGATCCTGATGACCCTAGGGGGATTGAGACGGAGATGGAAGGAAGTGGAAAGAAGCCCCTAGAGGTCAAGTCTAAATGGAAATAAAGGTAGGGAGAGATTCCTTGCAAGTTAAGAAATGGCTACCCCACAAGTATAGTGCTTTTCCGGATGAGTGTACCTATCCGAGATACAAGAAAAGACACTTTGCAATAATATATGTTAGTTGGATCAGCAAGTTAAGCTTGTTGTCCTTAATTTGAAGCAGTAGATAACAATATATATCAGCAAATAAATGATACTATAAGCTACTCAATAAGTGCTAGATATCAAGTAGAAAATACAAGAGAAAGACTAGCTAAACTCAATATGAAAAGCCAAATTTCTAGCACAAAAGATAAGGTTGTTGTAAATTTGTCTGCAGCAAATTATATCAGCCTTATGGATCTAACATTCAATGTATTACAGAAAGAAAATTAGCCACTAGAATCCTCTCAAATTTTGCCAGAAAGTGCGCTAGGACAAGTAGAGTAAGTGTGCAAAATTTGAGCCAAAACCAATGGTTGAATAGAGAGTTATTTGAGCAAGTATGTTAGGGTTTTTGCAGCCCTAATGGTTGAAGATGCAAATTTGTAACAACAGCAATAAGTATCCCTTAGATGAAGATGCCCTAGTGGCTGTGAGGTGCCCAAGTCATAAGGAAGACAATCCAATTTTGCAAGAAGTAAAAAGACTGAAATTCACGTTTCCCAATACAATAATTTATTTCTCCAATGTGACAAATTAATGTCTAGTGCCTTTACTATTGGGTTAATGGAGTCACAAGGAGCTTAGAGAAGCTACCTCCTCGAGAGTGTAAACCCTTTTACTTCACAAGGAAAGTTTCTCTAAGCTAGGGTTTAAGCTAAGAGTATGCCCTTATAATTCTCTTAGCAAACCATTGTCAATGAGATGAAGCAACAAAATGAAGCAAAAATGGTGAAGACTATGGTGGGGGTGTATGCCCTTATACTTCCCACCTATTTCCTAGCATAACAATACTTCACTTGAATAAAATGATATAAAGAGACTAAAAACCATACCAAGATCAAGAGAGATGCTAAGACAATCCACCACAAGAGCTAGAAATTAACCTCCCAAGGCTAGTGCATCACTTCTTCCATTAACCATACACAAGTGCACAAGAGATAAAATAGCTAAGGAGGCTGAAAATTTCAGACCAAAACCTCTTGTGAGAGGAAAGTTATGATTTGATTTGAGATCTTATGATCTCTATTTATACAA
>CBVK0102308987.1:0-10868 GCA_900067695.1 Picea abies
GATCACTTGGGGATGTTTCAACTCAACCAAAGATAAGGAGGATACCGGGGAGAGCAAGTGCACCAAAACCCTTACACAACTTAATAACGATCTATGATGATGAGGAAAGTTTATAGGTTTCTCTGGTGAATCCGATACAGATCACAGAGGAAAAGGAACCTGGGAAAGAATCTTCCCCATCTCTTGATGCTCAAATTCAAAGCCTTCCACAAAGTTACTAGGAGGTAAAAAGTGTCTTAGACACTAAGATACTCGATGCATCAGAGACCCAAGTGGACATCTCAAAGGACGAGCTAGGGTTGGGCAAAAAAGAAAAGGAAGTTCCACAACAGGAAACTGACATATCAACAACCAATTATCAAGTAAGTACTGAGCCTTCCCCTGATACATCAATTTCTTCCAATACTTCACCTCCTAATGAGAAACAACCAGAGGCCAAAATTTCAGAACACATAGAAGAGGTTCAATAACCCAACCTTGAACATATTTACACCATCGGGAGCCTGGGCAGCACACTTACTTGGGGAGAGAAGAAAATCCCCAGATCCGTGGATGAGGTCACCGATATACAACCATCACCTACAACCGAAAGAGGAAAGCCATCATGAAGAGAACCACCAAGAAGAGGAGGCTTAAGAGGAAAGCCATCATGAAGAGAACCACCAAGAAGAGGAGGCTTACTCTAGACAACTCCATCCTCATCACCATAGAGGAAAAATTGATTAGCACGAAGCATGCCAAGATGTCTGAGCTTATCGATGCAGGGATGGAAATCACAGATGCCACCCTGGATAGAGTGAGGAAGGATGAAGAGGAGTTGGCATATGTGCTGAAGGAGTTGGAGCATCTACACCATTTGGTGAAATATTATCAAGACTCCACACAGCCATGATGTTCTTGAGAAGCAAATTCCAACTCACCCTCATTGCGTTGATAGCCGATTTCCAGGAAGACACCCTCATTGTGTTGACGACGTGAAATGATATGGAAATATGGTATGAGAAAGCACACCAGGAAGTGGATAGGATCGGTTACATCAATGCAGTTCAATAGGGCCGAGACTCCAAAGAGCACAAAATTCGGGTACTAAGGGATAGTAACATTGACCGCATAAAGAAGTTGGTTGAATACTGGGTGAAAATGGCCCAAGAACCTCATCAGGAAATCCAAGAGGAATGGGCCGAGTGTGAAAAGAGCTGGACCAAGATCAATCGAGTGATGAGAGACATCGACCTTCCAGAATTCGACACACCCGATGACTTTGTCGACTTGCATGACATGGTAAAATTACATGACGAACAAGACTCATCGTGGGTTGCAGAAATAGTAAAGGTGGCGAACATGGCTCCAGGTCAAGTACAAAAGTTCATGGAACACCCGATCAAGGCTAGGACAATGTTGCAGCAATTAAGTGCTAGAATAGTCAAGTATCAGGCATGGACAATGGAGATAAAGGAGATCCTTTCAGCCCCAATGGATCAACACAGATTCCTGTATGCCAACACATGTGTGGATCACTTCATCAAATGGTCGGAGTAGGAGAAGAGTCATCCACTCAAGTGAAACCATTTGATGACTCTTAGAAGACTAAGAGATGAAAGCACCATGTGACGATGTTTTGTTTTACTTAGCTTGCACTTTTGATAGTTATTTTTAGTTAAGAATATGTTATAAATAAGAGGATCGACATATTAGAAGAGGTCAATGGTTTTTGCAAAGACCCTCATTTTTGGATTTGTAAAGAACTATTCCGAGCTACCTTAATTGAGAAGTCCTGTTTAGGACCAGAGACAAGTTTATTTTCATTTTTCATCAAAAGCATGTGTAATTGGAATCTGGATCTGAAGAATAATTATTTCTTATTTTTATCTCATGAATGGATGTTGTAACGAGTAAGAGCCTCTGAATCTATTGATAAGTTATTTGATTCAATATTTTTATAGTTCTTTTCTTTAATGATGAAAAGTAAATCTTTGTGTTAATGTGTGATCAATGATTATAGCTAAGGAAACTATTTTTCTTGCCATCATTTATTACATGTATGTTTTCTTCTGATAATTGTATCTTAGTCAATGATTGGAACACCAACAGGTTAATGTATTAGTACTAGGATTTTCATAGGTTCAAGAATCATTGTCTACATGCTTGAGTATAAGGGTTATCTCGAGCTCAACCTTCTTCAGTAGTTAAGAATTTCCCCTTTGTTACCCAGTCATTTTATACCATCATGTATCTTGTATTGGTCCCACCTATAAGAGAAAATACAAAAAAGAGAATGTTAAAACTGAAGGAGGAGATTCCGCAAGAAGACATCCTATCAATCACTATGTAAAACCCATCGATTAATCAATTGGATCACAATATATGGAGAATCATTCCACCATTAAATGCTACAGAGTTTAATTGGGCCTCGGTTGTGGGTTTGGTTCCTACTGTTGATTTAAATGGATTTAGGCCCCTCAGCAATATTATAGACAAGAAGACATTCTCTCGAATGGGATATTCCTTCCATCTCTTCAACTTGGTCAAGATTCTAGAGGACAACCCTCATCAGTTATAAAACAAATAATTTATATCCTCATCACGCTGGAAGAAGAGAGGGAGAAATCAAAATCAAAGTTCATAGCTCATCAACAGATAGTTAAAAGGTGGTTTGATAAGCATAAGGCCAAAGAGAAGAATTTTGAGGTAGGAGACTTAGTCCTAAAATGGGACAGAGCAAATGAGACAAAGGGAAAACATTCAAGCAGAAGACGGCATACGAGATCGGTCTCGGCATTCCTGCTGAACCGCTCTTCCGATCTCACTTGATAGTTATTTTTAGTTAAGAATATGTTATAAATAAGAGGATCGACATATTAGAAGAGGTCAATGGTTTTTGCAAAGACCCTCATTTTTGGATTTGTAAAGAACTATTCCGAGCTACCTTAATTGAGAAGTCCTGTTTAGGACCAGAGACAAGTTTATTTTCATTTTTCATCAAAAACATGTGTAATTGGAATCTGGATCTGAAGAATAATTATTTCTTATTTTTATCTCATGAATGGATGTTGTAACAAGTAAGAGCCTCTGAATCTATTGATAAGTTATTTGATTCAATATTTTTATAGTTCTTTTCTTTAATGATGAAAAGTAAATCTTTGTGTTAATGTGTGATCAATGATTATAGCTAAGGAAACTATTTTTCTTGCCATCGTTTATTACATGTATGTTTTCTTCTGATAATTGTATCTTAGTCAATGATTGGAACACCAACAGGTTAATGTATTAGTACTAGGATTTTCATAGGTTCAAGAATCATTGTCTACATGCTTGAGTATAAGGGTTATCTCGAGCTCAACCTTCTTCAGTAGTTAAGAATTTCCCCTTTGTTACCCAGTCAGTTTATACCATCATGTATCTTGTATTGGTCCCACCTATAAGAGAAAATACAAAAAAGAGAATGTTAAAACTGAAGGAGGAGATTCCGCAAGAAGACATCTTATCAATCACTATGTAAAACCCATCGCTTAATCAATCGGATCACAATATATGGAGAACCATTCCACCATTAAATGCTACAGAGTCTAATTGGGCCTCGGTTGTGGGTTTGGTTCCTACTGTTGATTTAAATGGATTTAGGCCCCTCAACAATATTATAGACAAGAAGACATTCTCTCAAATGGGATATATCGTCCATCTCTTCAACTTGGTCAGGATTCTAGAGGACAACCCTCATCAGTTATAAAACAAATAATTGATATCCTCATCATGCTGGAAGAAGAGAGGGAGAAATCAAAATCAAAGTTCATAGCTCATCAATAGATAGTTAAAAGGTGGTTTGATAAGCATAAGGCCAAAGAGAAGAATTTTGAGGTAGGAGACTTAGTCCTAAAATGGGACAGAGCAAATGAGACAAAGGGAAAACATTCAAAGTTTCAGAATCTATGGCTCAGAACTTTCCAGTTAGCTGAGAAAATTGGGTTAGGCACGTATCGGTTGCAAAATCTGAGGGGGGAACTTGACGCCCTCCCAGTGAATGGCCAAGCCCTAAAGCAATATTTTCATTAAAAAACAAAAATGTGTGTGTGTTTTCATGATGTTTTGTTTTTAGGTAGGTTGATTGCGGAGTGCATTTTTTCTTTTTGTTTCTTGCTTTAGTAATTCTGTGCTTTTGAATATTGTGTTTAGCAAGACATCAGTTGACCTCAATTCATGCGATATGACGAACTCTGTTCCTGACTCACAACTTACATACAACACAAGAAGCGTTGGGAGACCTGTAGTTGTTTTAAAGGGTTTTCTATCTAACCTGCAAATGAACAACCTTGGAAAAGTGATGAAGTGTATGCCTGGTGGTCTGGTAAAACCTTAAGGGAAAGTTGGTAATATGTAAAGGAATACATGTACCTCAAGACAAAGCTAGAAAAAATTCACCTTAACCATCTCATTTTGAAAATAACAGACATCCTCCTCTCCCACTCGCTCAGGGAATTCTACCTAAATAAAATCAACTATATCAAATGAGTGAACAATAGGAGAGGGTATGCAGATAAATTTGTTGGGGATATGGACGCTCACTGGCAGTGGATCAAGGTTTGTGACATCGGGGTGACTCTGCCGGGGCTATGGATTCTTGCTGGTAGCAGAGCAACATCGTAGAAAGTGAATGCTAATAAATAAAAGGCCTGGTGCCAGTGAATGCTCCACTCGAATCTTTTCAAAGGGTGCACGAGTTTGGGTTAGAGGAAACAAAGGAAAAATTAAGGTTGAAACGCCATAGGTAGACCCAGATGCATCAGCCAGGTAAAAGAGGATCTGATAAAAAAAAACCAATTAAGTTCTTAACTAGATTTTGCATCAGCCGAGCCCGAGGTAGGAACAAATATTCTTCTTTCACCCAGTAAGTCACCATTTGTTGAGCACTCAACACACCCTAAAAATCCTTTATCAAATATTTTAATTTTTGGGTACCACTTGATCTTCTGGAATGTCTGACTCGATTTAATTTTGAGAAATGTTTTGTCTTTGCTTATTTTCATGACTCTCATCACCTATTTAGTTTTTCTTGAACTTATGAAACCCCATGACTAAAAATACCTTAACACCTAAATAAAGAATCGACAACCAAACACTTCACCTGACGCGCTCAGGTTCGACATCGGAAGGAATTCAAAGAAGAAAAAGGAACCACTCAGAAAACCATAGTCGCCGAGCACCGACCTCCATCGGCATCGAAAAAAGGAAGTTTTGGTTTGCGTTAAGTTTTTCATAAAGATATCGCTGATAGTCGATTCCCCTTCAACATCGACAAAATATGACAAGGACAAATGTTAATGAAGAATGAAAAGATATTGTCGATAGCCGATGCCCGATGCGCTATATCGGGATCGGGGAAAATATAGGAAGATCACAATAAATAATTTGACCACGATAAAAGTTATCCCCGATTGCCAATCCCCGATGCGTTTTCGGCATCCAAGATTTTTCAAAGGAGCCGATATGAAAGTGATTTGATAGGTTTTTTTGCTGATCGTCGATCCTAGAAACTTTTTCAGCATCGACAAGCTAAGGTTTGTTTTAGAATGAATAACTTAAGGAATGTCCTGACTCCAATTAA
This sequence comes from Picea abies, assembly GCA_900067695.1. NCBI lineage: Eukaryota > Viridiplantae > Streptophyta > Pinopsida > Pinales > Pinaceae > Picea > Picea abies. The sequence goes on from CBVK0102308987.1 coordinate 5,600, forward strand.
TACACCCGAATTAAGTCACTGGTCTCCAACGCAACGTGTCTTTACCAGGTAAGAGGGTCGTACGGTCTAGTTCTGTCTCAAGTTATTCTTGGTTCCCTAGGTCTGAGTCATAGGTCTGAGTCATCTTTGCTGCGTCAGCATTGTATGGTAAGATCGATCGACATCAGATTTGTTTGTAGGAGGATATCAATGAAAACATTCCTAGCACAACCCCGATCCCTGATCCACCCACTAAAGAGCGACACGACGAGATGTTTTAGCATTAGATACAATCGGATTTTGAGAATTTAAGGAGCTAATTAATACATGATCATACATTAGTTTCTACCTCATACGCCAATCAAAACATCCATTTAAAATAACTGATATACCACATCACCACTCGCGCCTCCGCCGTCAACCCACGATGAATTTAAGTTCTAGATATTTGGTGGTAGATTTATTGAAAATTCACTCATAACCTGAATTGAATGGATGATGTGACACAGTAAGATATTTCCTATTTAAAATATCTTGAGCCATTGTGAATGAAATCATTCTGCACGTTAGAGAATTCCAGAGCGTCCAAAGGAGCAAGATGAGCAACTCGAAGGCTGTATCGACCCCATGATTATCAAAATAACCAGGTTTCAACAAGCTTGAGAGGTATGTATCCGAGTCTGTATATTTTACATGGCTATAATTTATATGTGTTTATCCAGTTTTTTACACAGTTTCTAAAATTTTACTTAAGTTGCAGAAACAATGCCACCAACAAAGGCAACCACCAGACGCTCACCAAGAGAACCAAAGCTAAAAGAGCTAGAGATAGGAAAAGGCTCTTCTTCAGGGATCATGAGGCAATTGGAATACATCCCTAGGCTGGAGCCTGTCATGAAGACAACAATGAATAAGGTTTTCATCCAGCCTCCGACCTTTGGCGATACTAAGGCAAGCACCGAGTCCAAGATGTCTCTCCCATAGTGGGGGGATCTCTTTAACAAGATCAACCGAGAAGAATACCCAGAATATGTCCCACATAGTGATCTAGATGTAAGGGCACTCGACGACCATGTGTTCCTGAACATCCAATGATCATATCTACACATGGTGGCAAGCAGAACCCCCATTTTCCCCTGCATAGAGGTCCTGAAATGGCTCATCGACCACACAAACACACAAAAGTGTTTAATCAACGATGACAATGGTGGGTGTGTTATAATTTTCCTCCCTGTAGAAGTTCAGAAGTATTACAAGCTCAGAGACCCAAAGGAGCGGCTACACATAGACTTCGTGGTGAAGTTCTATGAACACCATGACACCAGCTAGGTGATGACCTCATGTTGGAGGGAGGACAATAAATTTACCAACCAGAGCACTGGCTGGTATGGTACAATTAAATTGAGGGATACCTACATCAGAGTGTTTGGGGTCACCAAAGAACCACATATCCTACTAGCTCATGTCCCAGACTGACTCGTCATAGGAAAAATATGTTATTGGACCATCTTGCAAGGCTACAATGCCACCCTGGTCAAGGACAAGAAATGAGCTTTCATACCCTATGGTTTCCATGTAGGTTTCTATTTGGTAAAGGATACCGCTCAATCTAAACAATAAGGGTTGAGCCAACTCGAATTCAGATTCCCGACGGGCCGATTCCACAAGAATGATTCAAAGGGCCTGGTCCTTCAACATGCTTCACAAGTGTCATCCTTCTGGTCGTATGCTCACGACAAGTTCGAAGATGAAGTCTTCACAGAAAACACCCAGGACTAGGACGAGGTGGTGCAAAGGATTGTTGACCCAAACATGACCAGGTTCAAGGCCATGAGAATGGATGAACATGTGACAACAATAGAGCAATCGACTCAAGAGGCCCCAAGATCCAGGGAAGAAATCAGAGTGACAGAGGAAACATAGGTGCAAAACAAGGGTTTGTCTATGACATCGGAGGCATAGGAAAGGGGATTTCTCCTAATGGAACAAGAACAAAGAGTAATTGATCAGCTACATAATGCCTTGGACCTCGTAGAAATGACAAGGGTCCTTTCCGAAAACCCAATCGAAATCCAGGTAGGTCCAAGTGACCCAGAGCCAATATAAATTGAAGAGAGCACCAGGTTAGATAACCCTGAAGTTTCAACACCATAGGCTGGATCACTTAGGGATGTTTCAGCTCAGCTAGAGATAGCGAGGACATTAGGGAGAGAAAGTGCACCATACCCCTTACATGACTTAATAATGATCTATGATGATGAGAAAAGTTCAGAGGTTTCCCTGGTGACTCCGGTGCAAATCACAGAGGAAAAGGAACCCGAGAAAGCATCTTCCCCAGCTCCCAATGCTCAAATTCAAAGCCTTCCACAAAGTGACTAGGAGGTCAAAAGTGTTTTAGAAACTGAGCTACTCGATGCACTAGAGACCTAAGTGGACAATACGAAGGACGCGCTAGGGTTGGGAAAACAAGAAGAGGAAGTGCCACAGTTGGAAACCAACATCTCAACAACTGATTATCAAGTAAGTATTGAGCCTGCCCCTGAGGCATCAATTTCGGTCGATACTTTACCTCCTGATGAACAAAAACCATAGGCCAAACTTTCAGAACACACAAAAGAGGTTCAATAACCCAACCTTGAAGATATTTACACCATCGAGAGCCTGGGAAACATGCTTACTTGGGGATAGCAACAAATCCATGAATCCATGGATGAGGTCGTCGATATACAAGCCATCACCGATGATCAAAAGAGGAAAGCCATCATGAAGAGAACCACCAAAAAGAGGAGGCTTACTTTGGACAAATCCATCCTCATCACCATAAAGGAAAAATTGATTAGCACGGAGCATGCCAAGACATACGAGCTTATCGATGCAAGGATGGAAATCACAAATGCCACCCTGGATAGAGCAAGGAAGGATGAAGAGGAGTTGGCCATTGCACTGAAGGATTTGGAGCAACTACACCATTTGGTGAAATATTATCAGGACTCCACATAGGCCACGGTGTTCTTGAGAAGCGAATTCCAGGACGCCTACAGTAAATTCATGAATGAGAGGCACCTTTTCACTACGGGGATAGCTGATTTCCAAGAAGACACCCTCATGGCATTGGCAACGTGCAAGGATATGCAAATATGGTATGAGAAACCACACCAAGCAGTGGAAAGGATTGATTACATCAGCACATTTCAATAGGGCCGAGATGTCGAAGAACACAACATTCGGGTACTAAGGGATAGCAGCATCGACCACATAAAGAAGTCAATCAAATACTGGGTGAAAATGGCCCAAGAACCTCATCAGGAAATCCAAGAGAAATGGGTCGAGTGCCAAAAGAGTTGGACCAAGATCAATCCAGCGATGAGAGACATCGACCTTCCAGATTTCGACACACCCGATGACTTTTTCGACTTGCATGACATGGTCAAATTACATGCTGAACAAGACTCATCGTGGGTTGCAGAAATAGCAAAGGTGGCGAACATGGAGCTAGGTCAAGTACAATAATTCATGGAACACCCGATCAAGGCTCAGACAATGTTGCAGCAATTAAGTGTTAGAATAGTCAAGTGTCAGGCGTGGGAAGTAGAGATAAAGGAGATCCATTTGGCTCCAATGGATCAACACAGATTCCCTAATGCCAACACATTTGAGGATCTCTTCTTCAAATGGTCGGAGTATGAGAAGAGTCATACACTTAAGTGAAACCATTTGATGACTCTTATAAGAATGAGAGATGAAAGCACCATGTGGCGATGCTTTGTTTTACTTAGCTTGTAGTTTTGATAGTTATTTTTAGTTAATAATATGTTATAAATAAAAGGATCAACCTGTTAGAAGAGGTCGATGGTTTTTTCAAAGACCCTCATTTTTGGATTTGTAAAGAACTATTTCAGAGCTACTTTAATTGAGAAGTCATGTTTAGGACCAGATACAAGTTTATGTTCATTTTCCATCAAAAGCGTGTGTAATTGGATCTAAAGAAGAATTATTTCTGATTTTTATATCATGAATGGATGTTGTAATGAGTAAGAGCTTCTGAATCTGTTGATAAGTTATATGATTCCATATTTTTATAGTTCTTGTCTTTAATGATGAAAAGTAAATCGTTGTGTTAATGTGTTATCAATGATTAGAGCTAAAGAAACTATTTTTCTTTCCATCGTTTATTACATGTATGTTGACTTCTGATAATTGTATCTCAATCAATGATTGGAACACCAGCAGGTTAATGTATTAGTAATAGGATTTTCATAGGTTTAAGAATCATTGTCTGCATGTTTGAGCATAAGGGTTATCTCGAGCTCAACCTTCTTCAGTAGTTAAGCATTTCCCCTTTGTTACCCAGTTGGTTTATACCAACATTTATCTTGTATCGGTCCCAGCTATAAGAGAAAATACAAAAAAGAGAACGTTCAAACTGAAGGAGGAGATTTCGCAAGAAGACATCTTGTCAATCATTACGTAAAACCCATTGATTAATCGGTCAGATCATAAGATCTGGAGAACCATTCCACCATTAAACGTTGCAGAGTCTAATTGGGCCTCGGTGGCGGGTTTGGTTCCTACTGTTGAAGTAAAGGGATTTAGGACCCCTCAACATAGTCTAGAGTCAAGCTTGCTGCCACATGTACTTCTCCCGAAGTTGATGCCACCTTGTATCATCAGTTAGTTGGTAGCCTCTTATACTTGACTCATACACGTCCTGATCTTTCCTTTGTTGTTGGTCTTGTTTCCATGTATATGCAAACACCCCTTGAAATCCATTGGAAAGCAACTAAAATGATACCTTGGTATGTCTGGGGTACAATTCAGTTCATGATACATTATAGCTCAAGGGGAACTCCTTTATTGAATGGTTTAATTTGATTTAGATTGGGCTGATGACTCTGATGATCAGAAGTCTACTGCAGGTTATGTTTTCAGACTTGGTTAAGGACCTGTCACTTGGGCCTGTAAGAAACAACAAGATATTTCACTTTATTCAACAGAAGCATATTACCGAGTAGCAATAAATGCAAGTTAGGAAGTGTTGTGCCTTTGACAGATCCTTTTAGAGTTTGGATTCCAACAACAACATCCGACTAGCCTTTGGTGCAACAATTAGAGTTCCATCAAGATTTCCAAAGACCTAGTTCAACATCAACTCAATAAACACATTGAGCTACACATGCACTTCATTAGAAATCTCATTCATGATTAAGTTATTGTAGTGCTCTTTTTCCCTACAAAAGATCAAGTTGCAAAACTTTTCACAAAGTCTCTTACAGAAGTGAAGTTTTCCAAA
>CBVK0102309042.1:0-11989 GCA_900067695.1 Picea abies
TCATTGCCATTAATCAATTAAGGTCCAAACACTGGGTACTCCCTAGGGTGAATTGATTAGCTTCAAGGGAAGTATTAAAGTGTCACTTGAAGGGATAAGTACACATAGTGCCATGGGGGTATAGTCTAGCTTGTAACACACTTTGTGTAAATCCGTCAATCAAGTCGGGCATTTATGTTATGTGTTTTCTTTTGCAGGCCTTTGATTTTTAGGAGAAGCATTTCATTGCTCTCAATACCTCTTTGGGTGAGCATCTGGAAGGTTCATAATTAGGATTTTATCTCTTTCCATCCATCTCCCCTATGGGCCTTCAACCCCTTCTTCCCATGAAATGAGGGACAATCCCTTCTTGGTTCAGTACACCCAAAAACCCATAGATAAGGAGATGGGGGGACAAAGTGTGGAAAGTGACAAGTATGGCCGTGAATGGAACGATGAATCATCAAGGGTACCTCCCAGTAGCAAACCAATCCCTATGGGTGACCACTTACTAGGGCACAATGTCAACCTCCAAGGTGAAACATGGCAAAGTGCATAATGTCCAAGTAGACGTTACATAATCAAAAGCAGTTTTAAATGCAACAAACCCAAATGCCTCAAATATTGAAATGACACTCACCATAATACCTGGATTGTACCTCATGGATCAAGATCTAATGTCCTCCAGAAGCAAGTTGGTGTGGTGGATACCCTCATGATGAATCTGGAACTGTGGTGGTGAAGTGTGCTTTTATCTATGCAAGTGGACATTGCTGGTCAAGTTTTCTCTCAGTACTCCATGTCTGCGACCCAAGGGCCATGAGACATCATCTCCTTAGTTATCCCTAGGAGTTGGGGATAACAAGATGTAGAATAAAATTGGTGATGGCTAGCTTTTGTATGGGGTGCAATTTGTTCAATAGGATGGTTACGCTTATGAAATATCCTATGGGTTTCCTCCTACAATTTTTCCTGCTAGTGTTTTAATGTTGTGGGTGGCTCCTACTACACCACGAAAATGTCCCTAAGCATCTCTAATTATTTTTATGCATCTTAGTATGTCACAATGCATAACACTTAGGATGGAGGTTGGAAAAGGGTTTGTCGACAATTCCCTAAGATAATCTCCTAATCATGTGTTGTCTCCTAAATCAATGTAAAACAAATATCCAAGATCCTTAGTGCCTCCTCGACAACAACGTAAAAAATGGCAGTCTTTTTAATTACCTTTCCTAAGGGAAGGGGGTAAGTTGAATCCACAAGTTCATTCAATTTATCAACTTGGGGTTCTGTAAACTTGCGAGGCAGAATGTACTATATGTACGAAACAAAATTCCTGAATTGACTTAATCAAATACACATTAACTTCTAAATTCTATTTAAAGGAAAACATATCCATTCAAATGACTCAAAAACAATTTGTCTATTCTAGTGTAAATTTGAAATGCCAACAAATAGTGCAAACACAAGTTTGCCCTGTACTCTTCAAGTTGCTACAATTACTTGAAACCACTTCTATCTTCGGTCATGTTCCTATTGAGTATGAGACCGAGACACATGCTATATAATATTTTATTAAAATTTATTCATGACATGCATTATGGTAAACAACTCTTAGTAATCACTAAAAATCACAAATAATTTCATAAAACCTAAATTAATCATATAAACATGAAAAGATTTAAAATGTAATCCATCATACCTTGCCATATTTATAAAGCAAAATGGTGAGGAGGGAAAGCATTATGTTTTGAAATTAGATCAAAATGGAAAAAGATGTTGTTTACATAGTCTATAAGTTCCTTCTTCTCAACAGATATGGTGTTTTGCTTTAACTCATAGCTAGTGAGAATCCATGAGAAATGTTGGATTATGTCACTGGGCCTTCATGTCGTCACAGAGATCGATTGCATTATAATCATTCTTGTGAATGGATCCAATTGCTTATATTAATGAACGAATTCGACAGTCCACCACTTGTTCGACTTGCTTGGCATGGAGGCTCTTCACCCATCATGGATTATGCTTTGAATCTTTAGCCTTTTATGGTGCAACCCACTGTCAACAGTCACAATACTTTCAATATATTTAGCAGGAAGAGCGCCATCTCAAACAAAGTGTTTGGATTGCATTTTTTGTTCAAGGGCAATCACAATCGAACTCGAACTTTGGATAATGCGGCGAAGTAATGATTCAATAATAAATCTGTGTGCAGGAATTTGATACGAGGGTCTAGATAATCATAACAAAGGATGTAATAAACGGGCATGTCAACGTATTCGAGAAAATTTGACAAACTTTGGTTCTCTTCCAATTTAACATCACCAAGACCACAGATATCCAATTGAAATCCTTTTGCTTCTGAATGTTGAGATGTATATACAGATTGTTGTTGCACAGACGTACACGTACTTTGGATTTCTCTCACACCAAATGAATAGATGATTTTTCATGAGAAATAATATAGGTCATTTGGATTCTTTTATACAGTTGCTCTGCGTACCCAGGTCGCGAGCACACAAGTCGATAGCTTCCGCACACATCATGTTTATGGTTTCTGGAAAACAATTGCTCTGCGGCTTGTCACTCACTGAAAGCGCGGGGTCAGATCACTCACTGAAAGCAGGAGGTTGGATCGTGCGACTCTGCACTTGCCATGTGGCAGATATCCAATGCAGGGATCATGTGAAGAGGATCCGTAGCATTTTCGTAGTACGGTCAGTTAACCCGCTCGTCCGATTGTTGACACGTGGCCTACATCCAACGACTAGATCTAAGGGCTGCTTATTTACCACGTGGTGTGCACCGAACGGCCTGATCTAAGGACTCCAGTATCGGCACGTGGCGTGATCCAAGGGCTCTAGACTCACCACTTGGCAGTTATACAACGATGCGATCAAGGGCAGATATGCCACATGGCCTGCATCCAAGGGCCTTGATTATGCCACGTGGCATCCATCTAACAGAGAGATCCAAGGGCTCTAAGATTGCCACGTGGAGAAAGATTGGGTCGCTGTGAGATTGCCACGTGGAGCTCATCCAACGACGAGATCCGGTGGCTCTCAGCTGGCCACGTGGCAAACATCCAACGACGAGATCCAAGGGCTTCGAGATTGCCACGTGGCTCCCATCAACGGCGAGATCTAGTGGCTCCGATCTTGCCACGTGGCTTCCATCCAACGGCCAGATCGAGTGGCTCTGAGCTTTCCACATGGCCACCATCCAACGACGAGATCGAATGGCTCCGAGATTGCCACGTGGCCACATCCAACGACGAGATCAGGTGGTTCCGAAATTGCCACGTGGCGTTCATCCGAGTGTCAGATCCGACGTCTATGACTTCGCCACATGTCGTGCATCGAACGACTAGATCTAACAGCTTGAGTTTGCCACATCGGCGACTGTGTTCAACGGCCACATCGGCGGCTCTGTTCTGGCCAATTGCAACGACTGTGTTATATTCCCTCATTAGGTCATAAAGATTCTGGCCATTGATCTTTGAATGCAGATTGGTCAAAATACGGAACATCTGGAATCGGAGAAGCCCTTGTTCGGCTCTGCACAAAGCCGAACAATGGCTTACAACGCACTGTTATGTAAATTAATTCATGCGAGAGGCCTCCATTTCGCGATCAGTTAAACACAGATTCGTCATTAGTTCGTCCAAAACCGTCTTAACTCCGACATGAACACTCAAATGCTCGAAAGCCGATCGAAAATCCGGTATGTAAGGCCTCCTCCTTGAAAATAGCCTGGAGAGAATATACAATATTTTGCTTCATTGCATGGCTTGCGGCCTTCTTGGTATGTCGAGATAACACGACACCCGTATTTCCAGCTTCGTCCTCATCCAGGAAGTTGGACCTGTACGCCATATCATCACTTCAAATATTAATGGAAACAATGTGGGAAAGTTGATATTTGGCTCTTGTGTTGGATAGAAGAATGGCTGCACCTCCCACACGAAACAAGCAATTGGGCAACAGCATGGATCTGTTAGAGCCTTTATAGAAATTCAAAGTAAGAATCTCGGTGCTCACCACCATGGCATATGAATCCTTGAGGCGTTGTAAACTCAACAGATTTTAATTTAGGTTAATTAATATAATCAGCAGATTCCTGACCAGATCCAAAGAAATAATCCATGCGCTGCATCCCATACCCTCTCTCATTTTATAGCGGTTGACGATCACATCAGCCAGTGAAGGGCTCGGATTGAAAGCGCAGCAGTTAACCACCAGAATCCCAATATCCTGAGGGCTCAGTCCTTCACAGTTCTCAAACAATTCATCCACAGCACCGAACATCACCATCCCTGCTTCTTTTCGAGCCTCCTCCAAGGTGGGACAGGGTGGCGAAGCTAATACAGCTGGCGGAGCGTAGGCTCTCTCTCCAATCTCCGCTGCCTCTATGATTCTCATCAAAATATCCGGATTTCAGGGACGTGACACGAAAGTTTCTTGGGTGAGCTTCAGCTCATGGGGAGCCTTGAAACAAGCAAAGTCCACCAAGTACAATAATATCCGGATTTCAGGGCACGTGACACGAAAGTTTCTTGTGTGAGCTTCAGCTCATGGGGATCCTTGAAACAAGCAAAGTCCACCAAGTACAATGGAGGCCGCCTGGGGAGTATAAACTTAAAGTAGCAGAGAATGAAAACGAACACTCCAATGAAGCTAACAAGGTTACAATATCAAAATTAAGCTGAGTATGCGCCCATGCCCTCCATAACTCTGAAAACTCTCCCCTCCATGGACTGAATAACATATTTACATCATTCACCATCTTTACATCATAACGTCAAAGGCCTTATTCCAAGGTTCTAGAGACCTCTCCACCAAATCAAGGCGTTCTTCCTCATCAAATGATGTCATGTGTCCTCGTCACCACCAAACCCTAGCCCATGCATGACGCCAAGCCCTCAAAGTGGAAGGTTTGGCCTCCAAAGACAAAACATTGGGATAGTAGGGGTATGGGTGAGGTATTCCAAGGCATCTCCCAAGCCTCCAAAGGATGTCCTCACAATCCAAACTGTAAGCCATGGTATCCAACCAGTGGGCTTCGCGCCCCAAGTAAGTCCAAGATAGGCTTGTTTTTTCAAAATTTTCCACCAAACAAGGTCCTGCAAAGACAATGAATACACCCTCCAAGGATCTCAAGTCAAATGCATCATGATGAGTAAATGAAGTCCATAAAATATCCACCTAATCATGTGCATCAAAAACCACCTCATCAAAAAAAATAAGTGCTCAAAGACCCTATTCAACTTTCTAAGTTTGGGTATGGGAAGGTTGACAATGTGACCTATTGGGTGAATCGTCCCCTAGCTCAAGGAGTGTTTTCCGAGTGGAACCTCTTTATAAGATCTGTGATGACCCAAAAAAATCCCCTTAGTGAGAAGCATATGACATTTTTCATTTCCAAGGAAAAGATTTCTTTCTTGGCATTTGACTTAAAAAATTTCAAGATTGTTTAGAGCTTCTTTAAACATGTCACCATACATAGTAAAACCATCCATGTATATATTGACACAATCATGAATCAAGTAAGAAAATATTTCAGGGACTTCCCTTTGGAAAGTGGCAAGGGAATTGCACAATCCGAATGGTAACACTCGATAGGCATAAATTCCCTAAGGGCAGGTGAAGGTAGTCTTGTCTTGGTCCTCAGGGGAAATTTGAATTTGGTTATAACCATTGAATCCATAAAGAAAATAGAAACATTTCTTTCCTTCCAAGGTATGTAGAACTTAATCAATGAATGGAAAAGGGAAGCAATATTTTTGAGTGGCCTTATTTATTTCTCTGTATTCAATGCACACACACAACTTCCCATTATTTTTTGGCACAATTACCAGGGGTGAGACCCACTTACTATCAGAGATGGGATAGATAAAGTTTACATTGGGTAAATTTTGTTATTTCGCCTTCACTATGTCCCTCAAAGAAGGGTTCATTCTTCGTTAAGGTTTACTAACATCTTGAGAGTCTTCCTTAATATATATGTGATGAGTACATAAATTGGGATGGACCCCTTTCATGTTAGTATAATCCCAAGCAAATGCACTATTGTGCTTTTGCAACATATTGATGAGTTGATATTGCTAAGAAGGTTCTAGTTTGGAGATAACATTCAATGTTTTTCTTGGGTGGGTCTCAACTGGTGTGCTATGATTCTCAGATATGTCATCTAAAGGAATCACAGAGTCAAAGTGTTGTTCCAACTCAACGAATGAGCATGTTTCCTGAGAATAACTTCTTAGGATATGTCCCAGGGATGGATAAGTTTGATGGCTAACTGTATGAGGACATGCAGTTGGATGGATAATTGTATGAGGATATGTTATGAAAGTGAAAATTAGATCATCCTCAATATTTTTTACAAAATTATAGGCTTGTTCCAAAGTCAGAACATGTTGGATAGTATCTTCATCATTGTCTTCTATCCAAGAGGGGTTTTCTGAATCACGAGAAGGTTTAGAAGGGATAAAAAGAGTAAGCCTTTTAGTGGAATTCCTATGAGAAACAATCATATATCCTTACCTACAACCAATATGTGCATCAACGGTGGATAAATAGGGTCTTCCCAAAATTAATGGGTATCCCCCTAGGTTAGCTTTTGGTTGCAAGATCATGATGTATGCCATATACTCCCAGGAATCCACAGAAACAACATCATCTTCCAAGACTCCCTCTCATTTGATAGTAGGCCTATCAGCTAACCAAAGAATCATAGGAGTTGAACATAGATTAGGTAGTTTGGGTTTTTCCATTGTCTCCTTAGTCATAACATTGTTGGTTGCCCCTAGGTCAATAAAGGTGCTTAGGATGGAAGTGTTATTGATATTAACATTAACAACTAGACTTCATGGATATACATACTTAGCCATGAAATTTTTTCCTTACATCAAATTGGACAATTTCCTAATCACATTGACAATTTCAGGGTCCTTCTTTCTCCTTCCCGGTTTTCTTAGGAAGAGTTCTCAAATAACCTTGGCACAAATCAAGACATCTTTAATAGCCTGAAATAAAGAATTTTGACACATACATTTCTCAATTATCCTAGAAAGTCAAATTTTAGTTGTGTGAGGGATTTGTCTATGCATAATATTTCTAGATATGAAGGAGTTGGGATTGATCCCACTAAGTTTGGTTGGATAGAACTCCATGGGGTAGTGGCTTGTGTATAGAAGAAGGGTTGGAAATGTGATCATCCAGTTCAATGGGATATCCTCACCATCTTGTTACAGGATGATGGGATTAATCTAATCATTAATCACTTTTCCTGAGCATAAGTGAACATATTTACAATACACGGGGGGAAATGAAGTAGGTTGGGAAAGGAGGTAGCTCATCATTGTAGGTGGGTTCAGCTACTTTATTATTTGGGTTGGGAATGTATCTATGGTGATTTTTGAGGAGGTTGGTTGGATGGTAGCTGTAAGTGTTGTGGGTATTGGTGTGGAGGATGTGTCTAAGGGGGATACTATTGGATTTGTTGAGGAAAGTTTCCAAAATATGAAGACCCTCTCCAACTTTGTTGCCAAGTTTGGTTTTGAGCTTGAGAAGACCATTGTTTCCATTGTATAGATGAGTACCAATTTTGAAGTGAATATTGATATGGAACAAAAAACTGGGATGGATCTTGTGTCATACCTCGTGGTCATGGTGGCCATTGTTGTTTCTAGGATATAAAGAATATTTGTTTAGTTTCCTCATTATCCCCTTGATATACTGCCTTAAGCTCAAGCAAGGAAGGGTAGTTTTTAGATGCATGATTTTTCTCATAGATAACACATGTCTCTATATTATTTAGATGACATTCTCATATAGGGTGCTTATTTCGACATTTGGAACAGTAACTGGATAATGCCAAATTTGGCTCTTCTTTATTCTTTCTAGCTTGCATGGTATCTAATTGAGATCATATATACAATCACCTATAATTCCCCCGAGGAGAATAATATGAAAAGTCTTCGGGTCTAGCTTGTTCTACTTTGATTGTAGCAAATTGTATTGAAACCTCTCAACATAGTCCTCTAGGATTTCATCATCCTTTTGGGTCATTTTGAAAATTTCTTCTCGAATATTCCTTTCCTTAAAATAAACTTGATGCTTCCTTAAGAATAATTTCCTCATCTCTTCCCATGTGTCAATATTATTCTCTCCAACCCCATGAACCAACAAAGTGCTACTTCCTTCAGGGTGGCTAGAAATAACTTAAGGTTTTGGGCATGAGAGGAGTAGTCATAACTTCAACATAGGACATCAAAAATTGAAGAGGAATGTGTCCTGATATTCAATAGCCAAGCCACCAAAGTTAGACAAGATAGAAGGTGGGATGTTCTTCATTTGAACCATTCCATTTGAATCTTGGATAATAAATTCAAATGTAACAGATTTTTTCAATTCAGAACCTTCTCCTTCATTAGCTATGTTTAACAAATCTTTTCTCCAAAGCACCACATATTCTAGATAATCAACAAAGAAGTTAGGCTCTCGAATAGAATTCTCCTGATAATATAAAGCCTCTTTCCTTCCAAGAGATTCTATGGTTGGAGAGATTATGACAACATGTGATGTGTTATCACACAGGTTGTAGGTTAGGCAAATCCCGATCCAATCCACAAGATGGCGACAAATAGGCGAATACCTTCCCACTGTTACCTCAGATAGGTATTCTCGTCACTTTAGAGGTGAAGTTATCACCTCAAGGGGGGAATCCCAGGTGACCCTAGTGGGGAAGTGAGATGGAAAATGATACTTATGAATGGATGCCCCTATAGTTCAGGTTTCTAAATGTTAATTATCTTGGAAATGAATCTCGGTAGTGGTCAATGGTTGCCAAGAAGTTTGAGTACCTACGGATGATGATGGTACATGCCCAAGACACAAAAAACAACGATTATACAAGCTATATGTTAATTGGACAAGACATTTAATATTGTTGCCCATATCTGAAATAATCAACAAACATATATATCAACAAGCAAATTCTTATTAGATCTGCTAAACAAGATGCTAAAATTCTAACAAATGATGCAGGAGAGAAGCTAGTAAACACAAGTACAACTGAAGTATAAAAGCATAGACTTTCACATCAATGTAAGGTTGTTATAGAAAAGTGTTATAGAGATGTACTTGGATCCTTATGGCTGTAGAAAACAAGTTGTTACAATAGAAAAATCAGCCACCAAAACTTGCAAAACATCCACCCAAAAGATGCGCTAGGACTAGTAGATTATGCTCGCAAATCCTTAGCAAATTCTCACGGTTGATAAGAGAGTAAAATTCAAAGTTATGATGTGTTTTCTACATCCCTAGTGATTGTATATTAAATATTCAAAAACAACAAGACTTTCTTGGCCAAAGAGACTCCTTAGTGGTTTAGAGAAAGGCATAACATATAGGTTAAGTTCCACTTAAAATAATTTCAATATCTCAACTTTTCACAATTACCAATGCAATAATTTATTTCTCCAATGCATGAAAACTAGTGACTTTCTATTGGGAAAATGGATTAAGTCGATTAAACAAGTTGGATAAGTTACTTCCTTGGGGTTGTCATCCCTTTTAATCCCCAAGGAAAACCCTAACCAACAAGGAAAACCTAGGAGGGTGTAATCCCTTTTACTCCTCCTAGTATCCTTTGCATAGTAGATTATTCCAAACAATTATAATGGACTTGGAGGGGATTGTATGTCCTTATACTCCCCAAGATATCATCACATTAATATTACTACCAAGCAAAGAGAGCAATGAACATGAAATGCTTACCTAATTGAAGCATTAACAAGATGAAACTCTAATTCACCAAGGAAAATCCACCATAAAGCAAGAACAAGTCTCCAAGAGAGCTAACACACCATCCATCCATCCAATAGCATAAGAAAAACCATCACAATCTAATGTAACCAATATAGATAGAGAGAATTTCCCAATTAGGGCGCAAATTTCAGCCAATGTAGTCTTCTCACAATGGGAGAGCTATATCAAATGAGATAGAAATGATCTCTATTTATACAAAAACCTCTAATAACATTTTTTCCAAAAAACCTAGGGTAAACCACAAATTAAGGGGACAACAACCTTTATGTTTTCCCTTTACAGTTTAAAATTTGATTTTGCACAACATAAACCCCAGAAAAATCATGGTGTCAACCCTTTAGGGCAACATTTTGGCATCTTTGGAAATTCGTTGAGGTTGGGGATGAAATGTTGGACCTCCAAAGGCCTTATTCCAAGGTTCTAGGGACCTCTCCACCAAGTCAAGGCATTCTTCTTCATCAAATGATGTGATGTGTCCTCATCACCACCAAACCCTAGCCCATGCATGACGTCAAGCCCTCAAAGTGGAAGGTTTGGCCTCTAAAGACAAAACATTGGGCTAGTAGGGGCATGGGTGAGGTCCTCCAAGGCATATCCCAAGCCTCCAAAGGATGTCCTCACAATCCAAAGTGTAAGCCATGGTATCCAACCGATCAGGTTCAATCCCCAAGGAAGCC
Organism: Picea abies; assembly: GCA_900067695.1. NCBI lineage: Eukaryota > Viridiplantae > Streptophyta > Pinopsida > Pinales > Pinaceae > Picea > Picea abies. The sequence goes on from CBVK0102309042.1 coordinate 10,487, forward strand.
CAAGCTAGGCTTGTTCTTCCAAATTTTTCCACCAAACAAGGTCCTGAAAAGACAATGAATACACCCTCTAGGGATCTCAAGTCAAATGTGTCATGATGAGTAAATCAAGTCAACAAAAGATCCACCTAATCATGTGCATCATAAACCACCTAATCAAAACAAATAAGTGCTCAAAGACCCTATTCAACTTGCTAAGTTTGGGTATGGGAAGGTTGACAATGTGACCTATTGGGTGAATCGTCCCCTAACTCAAGGAGTGTTTCCCGAGTGGAACCCCTTTCTAATACATGCAGAAAAGATGATATGTATTGGGGAAAGAATCTTGGGCAAGGGGTTCATGACATACAATAGATAGTAGTGTCTCATTTATGGGTGCCTTTGTAGAGGGTGTGTTGCACCTTCATTTTCAATGCATCCATTTTCCAAGCCCATTCATTGCCATTAATTAATTAAGGTCCAAACACTGGATACTACCTAGGGTGAATAGATTATCTTGGGGGGCAGTACCAAAGTGTCACTTGAAGGGATAAGTACACATAGTTCCATGGGGGTATAGTCTAGCTTGTAACACACTTTGTGTAAATCCATCAATCAAGTGAGACATTTATGTTATGTGTTTGATTTTGTAGGTCTTTGTTTTTTTAGAAGAAGCATTTCATTTCTCTCAAGACCCATTTGGGAGAGCATCTGGAAGATTCATAATCAAGTTTTTATCTTTTTCTAGCCATCTCCCCTCTGTACCTTCAGCCCATTGTTCCCATGAAATGAGGGACAACCCCTTCTTGGTTCAATACATCGGAAAACCCAAAAGATAAGGAGATGGGGGAACAAAGTGTGGAAGGTGATAAGTATGGTCAGGAATGACACGATGACTCTTAAAGGGGACCTCCCAGTAGAAATCCAATCCTAAAGGGTGGCCACTTACTAGGGAACAATGTCAACCACCAAGGGGAAATAAGGAAAATAACATAATGTCCAATCAGACGTTACATAATAAAAAGAAGTTTTAAATGCAACAAACCCAAATGCCTCAAAAATTTAAATGACACTCACCATAATACCTGGCTTGTACCTCATGGAGCAATATCCAATGTCCTTTGGAAGCAAGCTAGTGTGGTGGATACCCTCATGATGAATTTGGAACTGTGGTGGTGAAGTGCACTTATATCTATGCAAGTGGACACTACTGGTCAAGTTGTCTCTCGGTACTCCACGTTTTCAACTTGACGGCCTCGAGACATCATATCCTTAGTTATCCCTAGGAGTTGAGGATAACATCTGGCTCCTACTTGGAGACATGTACTTTTTGTAGAATGCATGAGAACCATTGCATCTCTTGGTGGACCTATGGCTCACTTAAACATAAAACTGTAAAATCTAGGGTGGTTTTATCACCCTTTGTCCATATATATCAAAACCAAAAATGACAACTAATTTAGAAAATAAATTTTAGCATTTTTAAAAAAATTTCTAAACTAAACTTGTAATATGATGAAAGAAATA